>JAREIK010002940.1:76688-180524 GCA_029783825.1 Sapria himalayana
CTATCTGTCCATCTGTCTATCTATCATTCTTTCTATCCATCTATCTATTTATCTATCTATCTATCTATCTATCTATATGTCTATCTATCTATCTATCTGTCTGTCTATATATCTATTTGTCTATTTGTCTATCTAGCTATCAATCATCTATCTATCTATATATTTGTCTGTTTATCTTCTATCTGTCTAATTGCGTGTGTGTGTGTGTTTGTTTGTTTATTTGGCTGTCTATGTATTTTCTATATGTCTTTGTCTGTCTTTCTATCTGTGTGTGTGTGTGTGTGTGTGTGTTGTCTGTCTATGTATCTTCTTATCTGACTATTTATCTGTCTATGTGTCAATTTTTCTATATATCTATCTGTGTATATGTGTGTCTATCTATCTGTATATCTAATTGTCTTTTGTCTATCTATCAATATGTCCATCTATCTACCACCTATCTATCGATCTATCTATCAATATATCTACCGACTTATTTATTTTTCTATCTATTACCTATCAATTTCTTTGGTTATCTATCTACCTATCTATTTGTGAATCTATCTGTCTGTCTATGTGCCTATTTGGCTATCTAGCTATCTATCTATCTAATTCCATGTGTTTATCTATCAATATAAATATCAATTTATCTACCTAACTACCTATCTGTCTATCTATAAATCTATATATCTATCTATTTTTCTATCCATCTATCTTACTATATGTCTATGAATCTATCTTCTATCTATCTCTTCTCTCTCTATCTACCTATTTCTATTATCTATCTATCTATGGTTCTATCTATTTTCCTACTGTCTATCTATCTATCTCTTGATCTGTCTATTTTTCTATTTATCTATCTGTCTATTTGTGTATGTATCTATCTGTCTATCTATCTATCTGTCTGTCTGTCTATCCTCACTATCTATATATCTATCTCTATGTCTTCTACTATTTGTCTATCTATCTATTTGTCTGTCTATCTGACAATCTATCTATTTTTATGTTTTTGTTTATCTATCTTATGTCTATATGATTATCTATCTATCTACCATTCTGTCTATCTTTCTTCCTATCTAATATCTATCTATCTACCTATTTGTCTATTTATCTATTATTCTATCTATCTATATGTCAATATGTGTTTTCTATATATTTGTCAATGAATCAATCAATATGTCTGTCTATCTATTTATATGTCTGTCTATCTATCTATCTGTCTATCACTCTATCGATCCATCTTTCCATATATCTATCTATTTATCTATCAATTTGTCTATCTATCTATTTGGTATATATATCTATCTCTTTATCTATCTATCTATCTATCTGTATAGCTTTTTATCTCTTTGTCTATCTACTTGTTATCTATCTAACTAATTAATTGACTATCTTTCTATAGGTCTAATTGAGTATATATTTATAAGTCTATCAATCTATTTGTCTATCTATCAATTGTCTATCGAACTATTGTATATCAGTCTGTCTGTCTATTTGTCTATATGTCTATATGTCTATCTATCTTTCTGTCTATCTATATGTTTATCTATCTATCTATCTATCTAGCTACAGTCTATCTATCTATCTAACTGGCTATCTTCTATCTATTTGTTAATCAATCTATAAGCTATTTGTTTATCCTCTCTATCTATCTATATGGTCTATCTGTCTATCTCTTTATCTATCTATCTATTATCTATCTACTTGTATATCTGTCATCTATCATGTGACTATCTTTATATCTTTCCTATTAGTGTATATGTCTATCTAATCTATCTGTATATCTATCTTTTTATCTGTTTATCTGTCTATTTATCTATCCATTGATATGTCTATCTATATGTCTGTCTATCTATCTAATTATCTATCTGTCTATCTATCTATCTATCTCTCTTTCTATTATATGGTTATCTTCTATCTCTCCATCTATCTATCTGTCTATTTATTTATTAGTTTATCTTTTTATCTATCTACTTGTCTCTTTGTGTATTTGAATATCTATCTGTCTGATTATTTGTCTATTTTCTATCTATCTTTCTATCTGCTGTCTATTTGTCATCTATTTTCTATCTTTATGTGTATTTGTCTATCTCTCTGTTTGTCTATTTGCCTATTTGTCGATCTATCCGATAATCTATTTATTTATCTTTATATCTTTCTATCTATATATCTATCTGTATGTCTATCTATCTATATGTCTATCTGTCTATCTGTCTATCTATCTAGCTATCTATCTATTTATCTCTCCATGTCTATCTTCCTATTTGTCTATTTGTCTATCTATCTATCTGTCTGTCTATTTCTCTATCTATCTGTATATCTATCTATCTATCTATATATCTATCTATCTATATGTCTGTCTTTCTATCTATCTATTTGTCCATCTATCTGTCTATTTATCTATCGATCTATCTATTTGTCTATCTATTTATCTGTCTATCTGTCTATCTATCTGTCTGTTTGTCTATCTATCTATATATATGTATATATTGTCTTTATGTCTATTTGTCTATCTATCTATCTATCTATCTGTCTGTCTGTCTATCTATCTATCTATGTCTATCTATCTATCTATATATCTAGATATATATCTTTCTATCTCTCTATGTGTATATCTGTCTATTTGTCTATTTGTCTATGTGTCTTTCTGTCTATTTGTCTATCTGTTTATGTGTCTATATGTTTATATGTCTATCTATCTATTTGTCTATATGTATATTTGTCTATATATTTATTTGTCTATCTTACTATCTATCTATCTGTCTATCTATCTATCAGTCTATATAGTCTTTATGTCTATCTGTATATCTATCTATCTGTATATCAGTTTATCTCTTTAACAAAAATCATAAAGTCACAAAGCCAAATGCTCATACCAAATAAAATACAATGTAAATAAAACTAAGTACAAAACATCGAAATCAAAAATCTTAATCAAGCAAAACGCATAAGCATAAGCATAATTGTAACATAAGTGTCAATGTCAGCGTAGGCATCTCACAATCCCACAATCATCAACCGTCAGGTATCAAGTGGCAACCTAATCAATCATTTATCATCGTATCATTACATCCTCGACCTCAACATCAAAATATCTAATTTATGGATCATCATCAGCAATTAACTCCTCTGCTTTTGCTGTTGTCCTAGTCACAAGTCTCAGCATGATTTTGGATCCTAAAGCTTGAATCCTCTCAATCCATCATGCATTCTAAAGCCTCAACAATATCTGGATATAATCTTAATCTCCTATCTAAAATCACATTTACTACAATCGAAAAAGCAGACTCTGATGCTACACTCGACACTAGAGAAGTCGAAGATCCTATGCCATCTTAGATAGCATAAAAATAGTGGACTCAAAAGATTTTCACCATTATAATAAATCAAGATTCTTAGTATCAGAATTTGAGCGGATTGAGTAGTAATTGGCATCTAAATACCAAAATAGCTTGCTCCTATTTGACGATCCACCTCGTGGTTCCCCCTCTCTAACTGAATGAAAATGTCGTTGTCAACAAATATGGTATCATGTCTGTACTCGGAGTCTCACTACTACTATCACCAAACCTAGTATCATAGTAATTGGTATTAGCAGCTTCAGACTTCCGACATTTGTGTAAGATTTTCATTTTCTAAATTTAAATTAATTTATTAGTATTTGTAATTTTTTTGGGTTTTTAGACAAGAGGGTAGATTAAAGACTAGATAGAGAAAGAGAGAGAGAAAGTGAAAAACTAATTAATTTTAAATATTATGTAAAGACTTAAGAGTTTTAGTTAACTAATTAAAAAATAGAAATATCCATAAAGCAATGTAAAGGTAAGGCACGTACACGACAAATCCAACTTTCAAAGACCAAAGCAAACACCAACCAAAGCCAAGCTAGAGTTGCGAGACCCAAAAAGTAGAGACAAAATTCTGAGAGAGAGAATTTTAAGAGAGATTTGAGTGAAAGTATGAGAATTTATGTTTTTGAAAACATAAAAATTAGACAGAGGGGGAGGGGCTTTTATAGAATAATAAAAACAAAGTTATTATAAAAAAGTTATTTTTGATTATTTTTATTATTTTATTTATTCTTTGGGGCAAAATCATGTGAGATATCAGATTCTGCTCCATAGTTGCTGAAGTCAAAATACAACGTATTAAATTCAAAATTTTTAAATTTTTCTTAATTTTTTAAACCGTTGGGGAACGGATTGAGGGGGGAGGGGATGGAAATTGGAATCGGATCCGAGTGGTTTCTGAATCCATTGGGCTTAGCCGTTGGGGTGGTTTCTCAGCTAGTGCCAAGGTACCTTGCCCATGGGCCATGGTACCATGACGTGCCGAGGCCAACCGAGGTTCGGTTGGCCTCGGCACTACATGGCACGAATCATGCCATGAGCAGGACCGGCTCGTCAGGGGCACGAAAAATTGTAGTGCTATGCTAGGCTGGGCATGGTCAAATTGTGATGTGCCTCATGTTGGCCTACCTGCCCCGGCCGATTTGACACCACTATCAATCTCTTATGTTTCAATGTGATTATCTTTCTATTTATCTATATGTGTATATGTCTATCTATCTGTCTGTCTGTCTATCTATTTATCTTTCTTTTTTTTTATATGTCTACCTATCTATCTGTTTATCTATCTATATGTCTATATGAAATCTGTCTATCAATCAATCAATCTATCTATCTGTCTATCTTTCTATCTATCTATCTATCAAATTTGTATATATGGTCTATATGTCTATCTTATATCTGTATATTTATTATTTATTTATTGGCTTATCTTTTATATATCTACTTGTCCATCTGTATATCTATCTTTCTATCTGAGTATCTCTCCATCTATCTATTTGTGAATATATCTATCTTTCTTTCTTTCTTTCCAAATGTTAATCTATCTACATGACTATCTTTCTATATGTCTGTTTGTGTATAGGTATATTAATCTCTATCTAAATGTCTATATATCTTTGTATATCTATTATATACCCACTATATATATATCTATCTTTGTGTCCTGTCTGGCTGTGTATTTGTAAATCGACCTATTTGTTTGGTAGTCTATTTTTCATTCTATCAATCAGTCAGACTGTCTGTCTAACTATTTTCTGTCTGTATGTGTGTCTGTCTATCTCTCTATTTTTCTATTTGTATGCTTTTCTATCTATATATCTATCTATCTTTATATCAATCTATCTATTTATCTATCTATATCTATATGTCTGTCTATCTATCTATCTATCTATTGATGTGTCTACGTGTCTATTGGTTTAGCTATCTATTTTTCTAACTTTCTAACTATCTGTATATATGCCAATCTATTTATCATTCTATCTATCTATCTGTTTATCTATCTATCTATCTATCTATCTATCTTTTTATCAACATTCTATCTATATGTTCTCTCTATCTATTTGTCGATCTATCTATATGTCTATCTCTCTATCTATTTATCTACCTATTTTCTTATCTGTCTATCTTTCTATTAGTAAAACTTTTTATTGGTTTATCTCTTTATCTATATACTTATCAGTCAGTCTGTCTATCTATATGTCAATCTGGCTATCTGTATATTTGTCTACATCCATATTTGTGTATCTATCTATCTGCCTATGTGTAGATCTATCTATCTATGTATCTATTTGTTTAAATATATATGTCTTTTTGACTATCTGTCTATCTTGATATCTATCTATCTGTCTATTTGTCTATCTATCTATTTGTCTATTAGGCTTTAAGACTTTGTCATTCTGCCAATCTATCAATCTATCTATATGTCTATCTATCTTTCTAACAATTTGTCTATCTCTTTATTTTTGTCTATCTATGTTCTATAAATTTGTCTATTTGTCTATCAATTTATCAATCATCTTTTGATTAGTCTATCTGTCTATCTGTGTAATTATCTATCCATCTGTTTGTCTGTCTATATATATAATTATTTATATGTTTGTCTACCAATCTATCTGTCTGTCTAACTGTCTATCTATCAATCTATCAATCTATTTGTCAATCTATCTATTTATTTATCTATCCATCTTTCTTTCTATTTTTCTATCTGATTATTTGTTTATCTATCAATCTATCTATCTGTTTATCTGTCTATTTGTCTATCTATCGATATGGTTTATCTGTCTATCTCTCTTTATCTATATATATATATATATATCTGTCAATCTATATAATTATTTAATTATCTTTCTATCTATCTATATATTTATCTATCTATCTATATGTTAATCTGTTTATCTATCTATTTGTCTATCTATATATCTCTCTACCTACCTATCTATCTATGTGTATATTTGTCTATTTATCTATCTGTATATTTGTCAATCGGTCTGTCTATCTATCTGTCTATCACTATATATGTCTTTCTATCTATCTAACTATTTATCTATCAATCTATCTATTTGTCTATCAGTCTATCAGCCTATCTATATATTTGTCTATTTATCTTTTATCTATCTTTCTATGTGTCTATTTGTCTATCTGTCATATGTTTTTTGTATTTATGTATGTCTGTCTATCTGTCTATTTATCAATTTGCCTATCTATCTATCTGTCTGTCTATTTGTCTATCTGTCGATCTATCTATCTTTCTATCTATCAATCTGTCTATCTGTTAATCTATCTATCTAACTACTATCACTCTATTTAATTGTCTATTTGTCTATGTGTCTATCTGTTTATCTATCTATCTGTCCATTTGTCTATATATATATATATATATATCTATCTATCTATCTATCTATATGTCTTTATTTGTATATATCTATCTGTCTATCTATCTTTTTTTGTATCCATCTATATGTCTATCATTTTATATGTCAACTGTCTATATGTAAATCTGTCTATCTATTTATCTATCTATATGTTTATCTGTCTATATTGTCTAAATATATATATATATATCTATATATCTATCTGTCTATCTATCTGTCTTTCTATCTATCTATCAGTCTATCAATCTATCAGTCTATCTATCTATCTGTCTATATATCTAACTGTTTGTATGAAATCTATCTATCTGTCTATCTATCTATCTGTCTATCTATCTATCTATTTATCTACCTATCTATTTGTCTGTCTGTTTGTCTATATATATATATATATATATATATATATATAATATCTCTCTATCAATATATCTCTCTTTCTTTGTATCTATCTATCTATCTATCATTCTGTCTATATATCAATATGTCAATCTATTATTCTGTCTATTTATTTATCTATCTATATGTCTATCTATCTATATTGTCTAAATATATATCTATCTATCTATCTATTTAACTGTCTGTATGTCTATCCATCGATATATCTATATATCTATTGGTCTATTTGTCTATCTGTCTATTTGTCTATATGTCTTTCTATCTGTCTATTTGTCTATATGTCTTTCTATCTGTCTATTTGTCTATATGTCTTTCTATCTATCTATGTCTCGCTCTATATTTTAATATCTGTCTATATATATATATATATGTGTGTGTGTGTGTGTGTCTATCTATATGTATATCTGTATATCTATTTGTATATCTATCAATTTGTTTATCTATGAATCTGTATATCTGTCTTTGTGTCTATCTCTTTATTTATCTATCTATCTATATATCACTCTATTTGTCCATCTTTCTATCTGTCTATCTATCTATCTATCTATCTATCTATCTTTGTGTCTATCTGTCTATCTATCTGACTATATGTATATTTATCTATCTGTTTACTATCTATTTGTATATCTATCTATCTATTTGTCTATTTGGATATCTGTCTATCTATCTATTTATCTGTCTATCTGTCTAATAGTCTATCTGTCTATCTAACTATCTATCTATTTGACTATGTATTTATCTATATATATATATATATATATATATATATATATATATATATATATATATATATATATATATATATATATCTGTCTATCAATCTATCTATATGTCTATCAGTCTATCTATCAATCTTTCTACCAATCTTTGTATATATCTATCAGACTATCAGTCTATCTATCCATCTGTTTATCTGTCTATCAGTCTATATGTCTAAATATCTATATGTCAATCTATATATTTGTATCAATCTGTCTATATGTTTATCTATCTATTTGTCTATATGTTTATCTGTTTATTTATCTATCTGTCTAACCTGATAATCTGTATATTTTCTATATTTATATATTTGCCTCAATACTTTGCATCCTTGAAAAGCAACAACTCTGTAGTGCTTGGTGCTAAAACTAAGCATAAATTAAACTCATAGCCACATTTAAAATAGGATAAGGAGTTGGAAAAAAGACTAGATATTACCATTTTGACAACCAAATATTTTTCAGGGAGAGCATGCAATCACATTGGACATCATTGCATCTGCATGAAATCTCATGGAACATTCTACAAATCTTTTATGACTAATCCTTTTTGAATCACGCAATCTGGAAGGATAAAAGCACAGAGCAATTATGAACAAGAAACACTACGTGTTGAAGAAAAGTACAAATATCAGGAAATGTTATTGGTAAGATACCATAATGTGGGCCATTTCCTATGAGAAATTGATGTGAAATTTTTTGCTAGACTTGGGGACTCCTTTAATACAGAACAAGGTAGAGAACAAATCCATCTAGCTTCATCTTCAGAACTATTAGCTCCCAACTGCATAGAATGATTGTAGTTTTAGTTATAGGGATGAAAAAGACATGTATTGCATAAAAATGATTCATACCTTAAGCTGATCATGATGATTTAAAGTATTGTATATCATGAAAATGAAGACTATCTGTAAATAGAACATGATGATTAGAATCAGCAAACAGGCAAGAAACTCTCAAGGAGTTTGGAAAGAGATGAATCAGTACTCGCATGCACTTACTTTTCTATTAAAACTTACTCTGCCATTATCAATGACACGGATCCATGAGTCTATTATTGTGCTTCTAACTGGTTCCTTATTTGAAGCTTTGATTAGCCATGTCGATGATTATTAAAAAGCAACCAGGACCATGAAGCCATGAATCCAAGAAGAAGACACAACTAATTTCAAGTAAAATTCATAATGTTCGTCAAACTATCATAAAGATTTAAGCATTTAACAAGTAGAATTACCACATATTACTTATAATTAAATTTTAATGGTTTATGAAATTTATGATTAATAGTTAATGAAATTGTAATTGTTATTTTTTGTAATATTATTATTAATTATGAAATTAATTTCAAAAATAAAAAAAAATTATTAATGGCTATAAAAATGAAGAAAAAAAATATTACTAATAACCATGGAAACTAATAATTGTTAATCAATTTTTATATTATTTCATTAATTAAAAAACATATTATTTAATATAACCATAAATAAATTATATAAATGTATACCTATACAAAAATTTTAACATTTCATATTATTTAGAGTTTATGGATAAATTTATAATATTATTTCATCAATATAACAAATAATATGATATTATAAAAAAGTATTTCATAAATAAATAAATATATATATACTATGGTTATACATTTTTAAGAATTCATATTGTTTTTTATGAATATAATATGAAATAATTTTAAAGGCATAAAATTTCATTTTATTTGATATTATTTATAATTTTTAAAATTCAAAATATTACTTAAAGTGAGATCATTAAAAAAGTTATATTTGTTATTTTAATAAAAACAGAAAAATTAAAAGCTAATAGTAACAAAGTTACTGAATTGTTTATTTCTTATAAATCTATCCATCAATCTATTTTGATAGATAGATAGATGGACAAATAGACAGACAGATTGTCTTTATATATAGCTATCTATCTATCTATCTATTTGTCTATCTATCTATCTGTCTATCTAGCTAGCTATCTATCTGTCTTTCTTTCTTTCTATGCATCTATTTATTTGTCTATTTGCCTATCTGGATATCTATCTTTTATCTATTAATCTTTCTATCTAACAATCTGCCTATCTATCTATCTAGAAATCTATCAGTTTATCAATCTATTTATCAGTCTATCTGACTATCTATCTATTTATAAATCTGACTTTTATTGATTTATCTTTGTCTTTTTGTGTATCTATCTATCTATCTAGCTATTGTCTATCTGTTTATCTATCTATATATATCTCAATCAATCTATCTAACTATTTTATATATATCTATGTGCGTATCTATGTATCCATCTATCTATGTGTCTATATGTTTATCTATCTATCTATCTATGCATCTCACTATATGTATATTTGTATATCTATCTTCTATCTATATCTCTATTTGTCGATATGTTTATCTGTCTAAGTGTCTATCTTAGATTCTGTTTATCAATTTATTTTTGTTTATCTAACTTCTGTCTATATGTCTAACAATATTTCTGCCGATCTATCTATGTGTCCATTTGCTTATCTGTCTATCTATCTATCTTTCTATTTTCCTATTTATCTATCTATCTATATATCTGTCTACCTATATATATATATATATGTCTATCTGTCTATCTCCCCATCTGTCAATCTGTCTATCTCCCTATCTGTCAATCTGTCTATCATTCTATCTATCTAATCTTACTTTATTTCCATGTATCTATCTATCTGTCTATCTGTTCATCTGTCTAACTATCTATCTATCTATTTGTATATCTGTCAATATGTCTATATGGTCTATATACCTATCTATTTATCTATCTATTTGTTTTGTTTTTTATCTCTTTATCTATCTACTTGACTATCAATCTATCTAATTATCTAACTATATTTCCATCTGTCTATTTGTGTATATGTCAATCTATCTATCTGCCTATCTATATGTTTATCTATCTATATATCTATTTGTCTATCTATCTTTCTATCAACCTATCTTCTATCTATATAACTATCTAAGTATCTATCTATTTATCAATATATCTATATATCTATGTGTTTATCTGTCTATCTGTCAATTTGGGCATATGTCTATCTATCGTTCTATCTATCGATCTCTTTATCTATCTATTTGTATATTTGTCCATCTATATTTGTGTCTCTCTATCTATCTATCTGGCTATCTATCTCACTATCTTTATATCTATCTATCTTTTATCTATCTATCTATATATGTATCAGTCTATTTGACAATCTGTCTATATATGTATCGGTCTATTTGACAAACTGTCTATTTATATATTTTTGTCTATATGTCATTTGTCTATATGTCTATATGTCTATCTATCTGTCAATCTTTTTATTTGCCTATCTATGTATCTATCTATCTGTCAACTTTTTATTTGCCTATCTATCTATCTTTCTATCTATCTCTTTATATATCTATTTGTCTATATTTATATCTGTCTATTTGTCTATTTGTCTATCGATTTATCAATCTATTTTATATATATCTATTTTCTATTGATTTATCTATCTATCTGTCTATCTATCTCTTTGTCTCTAAATCAATTAATCTGTCTATCTGTCTATCTTTATATCTTTATATCTATCAATCAATTAATCAATAAATCTATCTGTTTATATGTCTATATGTCTATCTGTATATCTATCTATATGGTTTATCTGTCGATCTCTATATCTATCTATATATTTATCGATTTATCTTTTTATCTATATAATTGTCTATATATCTATCGTTCAATTTGACTTTCTTTTTATTTGTGTATATATATCTGTCTATCTATCTGTCTAAATGTTTATCTGTCTATCTGTCAATCTATTTATCTATCTAATTATCTATCTATCTATTAGTCTATATCTTGATCTCTCTATCGGTCTATATGGATTATATGGCTATCTCTATATCTATCTATCTATCTATTTATTTATTGGTTTATCTCTTTATCTATCTACTTGTCTGTCTTTCTATTTGTATATCTGTCTATCTGTTTGTCTGTCTATCTATATATATTTCTATCTCTATGTATGTCTATCTATTTATCTGTATTCTATCTGTGTGTATATATCTAACTCTCTGTTTTTCTATCTATCTATATATCTTTCTTTCTTTCTTTATATCTTTCTTTCTTTCTTTATATCTTTCTTTCTATCTTTTTATCATTCTATATATATATATATATATATCTATCTATTTATCTAGCTATCTATATGTCTATCTATCTATCTATCTATCTGTTTATCTATCTATATGTCTATCTATCTATTTCTTTATCTCTCTAACTATCTATCTATATACATGTATATTTCTCTATCTGCTTATTTATCTATTTGTCTATCTGTCATTCTATATAAATGTCTATTTATCTATCTGTCTATTTAATTGTCTAACTATCTATCTGTCTATCTATCTAACTAAGTGTATATTTGTCTATTTGTCTTCTATCTATTTATCTCTCTATCTATTTATCTATTTGTCTATTTGTTTATTTTGTCTATCTATCTTTTGTTTAAATATCTATATAACTATCTGGCTATCTATCTATCTATCTGTATATAAGTCTATATGTGTGTGTGTGTGTGTGCGTATCTATTTGTCTATCTTTCTATCTATCTATCTGTCTAACTTTCTTACTATTTATGTATATGTCTATCACTATAATTATCTATTTGTCCATTTGTCTTTCTTTCTATCTATCTATATGGTCTATCTGTCTATTTTAATAAATATGTATATATGTTTATCAGTTTATCTCATTATCCAACTACTTTTCTACCTGTCTATATATCTATTTGACTATATTTCTATCTGTCTATTTGTCTATATGTCTATCATTCTATCTATCTATCTTTCTTTCTGTCTATCTATCTGGCTGTCTATCTGTCTATCTATCTATTTGTCTACCTATTTATATGTATTCTATCTATCTATCAATCTGTTGATCTGTGTATCTATGTATAAGTCTAATTGTCTATCTATATATCTGTCTATCTGTCTATATCTATCTGTCAATTTGTCTATCTATTTATCAAACTATCTGTCAATCAATCTATATATATATATATATATATATATATATATATATATCTATATGTATATCTGACTATGTGTCGATCTATTTTATGTCTATCTATTTGTCTATCTTTCTATCTCTCTATCTATCTATCTGTCTAACTCTCTATCTCTCTATATGTCTATATATCTATTTTTTAACTATATATCTCTCTATCTATAAATCTGATTATTTGTTTATATCTTTATCTATCTACTAATCTTTCTGTCTATCTATCAATGTGACTATATTTTTATCTGCCTATTTATGTGTATGTTTATTAGTCTATCGGTCTTTCTTTTTGTCTATCTATAGGTTTGTCTATCTATCCTTCTATATATCTTTCTATCTATATATTTATAATTCTATATATCTTTCTATATATTTTTATATCTATCTGTCTGTGTGTCTATCTGTCTATCTCTCTATTTGTCTAGCCATCTATATTTTATCTATCTGTCTGTATATTTATAAATTTATCTATCTAACTATCTATCTATTTATCTATCTATTATCTATCTGTCTATCTGTCTAAATGTCTATTTGTCTATCAGTCTATCTGTCTATAAGTCTATCTGTTTATCGGTTTATCTCTTTATCTATTGACTAGTCTATCTGTCTATCTATCTATCTATCTAACTATCTTTCTATCTATCTATTTGTGTATATGTTTATCAATCTATCTCACAAATTGCATATCTATCTGTGTCTATTCTCTATATACCTATCTATTTATCTATTTATTTATATATTTTTTGTTTGTCTATCTGTATATCTATCTGCCTATGTATCTGATTTTTTATCATTATGTCTGTTTATCTGTCAATTTCTGAATATAACTATATATCAATCAATATTTCGACCTATCTAATGATCTATCGATTAATCTATCAATCAAGCAATCTTTCTATCTATCTTTCTACCTATGTATCTTTATATCATTCAATTTATCTATCTATATGTCTATCTGTCTATGTATCTGATTTTTTATCATTATGTCTGTTTATCTGTCAATTTCTGAATATAACTATATATCAATCAGTATTTCGACCTATCTAATGATCTATCGATTAATCTATCAATCAAGTAATCTTTCTATCTATCTTTCTACCTATGTATCTTTATATCATTCAATTTATCTATCTATATATTTGTCTAGCTATCTATATGTCTATCTGTCTGTCTGTTTATCTATCTATATGTCTATCTATCTATCTGTCTATCTTTCAAACTGTCTATCTATATATCTGTATATTTGTCTATCTGCCTATTTGTCAATCTATCTTATGTTTATCTATCTATCTATCTATCTATGCATCTATCTATTTATCTATTTATTTATCTGTTTATTTGTCTATCAATATATCAATCTATTTATCAAACTTCTATCTAACTATGTGTATATTTGTCTTTTTGTCTTCTGTATATTTATCTATATATCTATCTATTTGAATATTTGTTTATTTTATCTATCTCTCTATTTGTATATATGTTTATCTGTCTATCTTTCTATATTTCTATCTATCTACCTTTATATCTGTCTATTTGTCTATCTCTATATTTATCTATTTGTCAATCTATCAATCTGTCTATCTATCTATCTATTTATATTGTCTATCTGTCTATATATATATATATATATATATATATATTAGTTTATCTCTTTATCCATCTACTTTTTTTAAAGGTTTGTTTATTTATTATAACCCTCACTTTTGGCAGAGGAATACCATTTGTACAAACTACTTCTACCCTTTTCCCTCATATATCCATGCTCCGTTTCAAAAGACTTGCAATAATAAAAATGAATTTTCCTAGTAGTAAATAGCACCTTGCAATTAATAAAACATTATTCGAGACTTTAATTCTGTCTTTACTTTACTCAAGGTTCTTCCCTCTTCTATTTTCCTATCACTCCAAGTGGTAGACCGCCACTCCTCTTTTCCTGGCTTCCGCACTCTCTTTGCTTTATATGACGTATTTTCCTGCAAAAATATAGCAAAGATTTTTCCTATTTTTTATGTTACCTTAGCATCGTGCAGCACAAATTTCTGCCGACACTTTGCTCTGCCTCTGTCCCTGCCCTTTGACCCTCTTTGTTTCGAATATAGCTTTAAACTCCCTTCTTGAAAGCTGTTTCAGATCCACTTGGAAGCATATTGATCCTTCCCGAACACCTAAACTAGACACTTACCTCTCCTATAACCTTTTATTTAAAACATAAAACATGACTTGCAAAAAATTTCAGACTTCTTTTCCCTCTTTATATCCCGAACACATGACTTAAACACTGATTCAAATCCATAACACATGACTTGACGAGACAATATTACACACTCTTGTAAATTACATACTTCTTTTTAATATAAAAAAGCATGGAGATGCAGTCTTGATGGCCCAATTAATGCTATCCTTTTCCTTTCCTCTTCTTTATACTTTGTGAGACAGTGCCTTGCAGAGACAGAAATTCCCCTGCAGAGCCAGCTATCCACTCTCCCAATTTTATTATCCCAACATTGTTTGTTGATTCCCATTTCTTTGTCCTATTTTCTAAGTTTAATCTTTTTTATTCTTACATAAGGGAATGCTATCTTATCTAATCATGCTATTCACTTTAATTTGTGTGGCATGGAATCCTCATCATATTCTATTTCCCCTCGAGCCGAACATATTCTAGCTAGGTTGTTCGCTAGTGTATTTGCTTCCCTATATATGTGTATTATTGATTCCTTTAAATATTTTATGAGGTTTATAATTGCTTCTAAGTCCTCCTCATACCTCCAAGGAATTCTTCTTTTGATTACTATATTTACTAGTAACTTTGAATCCACCAGAATTTGAATGTTTTTAAAGTCTAGCTTTTTGCATATATCTAATCCAATTTTCAAGGCTTTAATTTTTGATTGGAGGGCTGAAGAGGCTCCACTAGCAAGAGTGAAGGCTTTCAATACTATATCTTATTACCCACCAGGGGGCTATTCCACTTTAAACTTTTAGCCCATTGTTGATTTATTCCTTTGAACGTAAGGTCCCATGTCTTCTCGACCATCTTATCTATCTTCCTATTATCTATTCTAATAGGTTTTATACTCGATATATTACTTATCTCTTTTCTAATATCTTTTATTATTTCTATTGAATTCATCCTTATATTCTCAAATCTACTTTTATTTCGAGCTTTCCATAGGCACCAGATTATTACGTGCGGTAGTTTTTGATTGAGCCAATTTCTAGTGGGGTTTTTTGTATATTCACTTCCCCATTTTTAACTCTATCTATTAGCCCATCCTCATTATTACTTATTTGATTTACTTCCTCCAGCTCTTTCTAGACTTCCACTACAATTATCCCATTTGAGAATAAGTGGTCCATTGATTCGACTGCTTCAGAACAACATTCACAACTTGATGCCATTTTTATCCCTTTTCTTTGTACGTTCGTATCCACATGTAAGCCATTCACAAGAGCCTTCTATGCGAGCGAGCATATTTTCTACGGGACATTTTCTTGCTAGGCCCATTTGAATAAAGTTTTATACGGTTTTTTTCTTTCTAATCAATTCTTTTACCGACTTTAGGGTTAAGTTTCCTTGTGGGTTAGAGTCCATTTCCAACCGCTCTGTTTCAGTAAAGAGTGCGAGTCTACTATCTCCTTTTGGTTTTCAATTGCTTTCTAGTTATTCAAATCTTTCTTTGGGCACCTATGCTTATGATCTAAAAATTTAGCACGCATGTATCTTGCGCAGAGGTTGTCACTCTCTTTAAGTCTCCACCAGCCTTTGCAATCCTAGGCCAGGGCCAAATCCTGTAAGTTCATTATGCCTAAGCCTGATTCTTCTTTTGGGTAACATATATCTCCCCAGTTCTTCAAGTGTAGTTTGTTTCTCCCATCTTTTTTGCCCCATAAAATATTAGCAATTTCTGATTCGAGTTTTTTAGTGAATTTCTTAGGAGGGTGGATGACTGATAAAATGTGTACCAGTGTACTTTGCAGAACATGAGAAATTAACATTACCCCCCCCCCCCCAAATCCCAGAAGCTTTTCTTTCCAGCCTACTATTTTCTTTCTCAGTTTATCCTGAAGAGAAATTAGATATTTTTCTTTCAGCCTTCCCTCGTATATCGGGCATCCTAGGTACATAAGGTTCCTTTAATTTCTGAGAAACCTGTAATATTCTTAAATTTATTTACCACTTTTACTTTTGTATTTTTGGCTACCATGAACTGACATTTATTTTATTTACGACTTGACCTGTTTCATTCTCAAATATTTGAAGGAGGACCGTAAAACTCCTCATTGAGCTTTTACTTGCATTCATGAATATTATAAGGTCATCTGCATAAGCTAAAAACCTATTCTTGGTGTGTTTTTCGGTTGTCTAAATTGTATTATTTTACATTCTAACATTCTTTTATTCAAATTACGAATTAATAGTTCTAGGTAAATATTAAAAAGAAGGGGAGACAATGGATCTCCTTGTCTTAAACTTTTATTTGGCTTGAATTCCTCACATATCTTCCCATTTATGATTACTCTTAGCCATACACTAGAAATACATCTATATATTAAATCAATGGTTAACTTGGAGAAGCCAAATTTTCTCATAGCAAAATAGAGAGTATCCCATTCAACTCTGTCGAATGCTTTGGACAAATCTAGTTTAACCACTAAATTATTCTCTCTAGTTTTACTTGCTATCTCTTTCATCATCTCTGATGCCAGTCTTATGTTTTCAATCATTAACCTATTTTTGATGAATCTCGTTTGTTCCTGAGATATTATAAATGGTAAAATGGAGCTTAATCTATTTTGCAGAAGTTTTGCTAAACTCTTATAAATAACATTGCATAAACTTATGAGTCTAAAATCCTCGCATTTCTGTGGCAATTCTTTATTTGGGATTAAAACTATATATGAGTTAGCCCAAGATTTTGGGATCTCAGCCCCTACAAAAAAACTTGCAATTGTAGGGACTAGTTCAGTTTTAACAATATGCCAGTTTGACTGGAAAAAATAGTTATTCGAACCATCTGGCCCTGCTGCACTATCTTTGTCCAGGTTGAATACCGCCTCTTTTACCTCAAGTTCTTATGGGATCATTTCCATAATTTGATTTTGTTCTTCCGTGATGGTTGCACTAATCTCATTCATTAGTGAATTTCCCACGAGCTATAATTGGCTGCATAGTTGATTTTTAAAAAATTCTTCAAAAATAGTACCTACTTGCTTTTTTTTCCATCCATATTCCCTCTCAATTTTTTATTCCTTTAATTTTGTTTTTTTTGATATTTAATTTAGCACATATTATGAAATAATTTAGTATTTCGATCTCCGTCTTTTAACCATTTTATTTTTGCTCGCTGTTTCTAGTAACATTCTTCCATGTGTAGTTTCAATCTCAGTTCTCTTTTAGCTTTACTTAGTTATTGTCTGGTTTCCTTGTTACTTGTGTTGTCGAATTTCTGTTCCAACTTTGCTACTTCTTCTGATTTTTTTAACTCTTGATAAAAATTACCAAAACCCTCTTTGTTCCATGTTTTTAAGCTTCTTTTTAATCTTAGTAACTTTATCATTTGGGCATGCATTGGTTTTCCCAATGCAGGCTCTAGCCAAGACTCTTTCACGAGCCTATCAAAGCCTACATGCTTAGCCCACGTGTTTTGGAATTTAAAATTAGATGTAACTCTCTGATTCTTATGTATTGTTATAAGCAATGGACTGTGGTCAGAACAGATTCTATTTAAGTTTCTCAGCCCGGTAATCCCTTGTGAGGTCACCCACTTTGAATTACACATGACCCTATCAAGCCGTGCCCAAATTGCTCCTCTTTTTCGCCAATTATTGCACCAGGTATATTTTGATCCTATGGAATCTATATCAATTATTGCACCTGGTAAATCAAGCCGTGCCCAAATTCCAGTATAGACATCTATCCATTAAAACATAGTTTAGCTTGAGCTCTAGTAGTGCACTTAGACTCATATGTCTTATTAGCATATTTCTTCATATTCCTTGAGGTCTTAGGAGTATTAGGAATTTCTTGTATTATTTCATTATATTTTACCTGCTTCCCAAGTTCCATAGTCATTCGTTTTATGGCCTCCATGGCTTGATTTCTAGATAGCTTTTCCCAATCTTCATTGTAAATTGATAAATCATCCTTTGCTTTCTTCGCGGACTCCTCTTGTGATTCTTCATCCTTGTTTATTTAGGGATAGCTAAAGATTGCTGATTCGTTTTCTGGAAAGTCCATAAGATCATCATTTATCCAGCTATAATCCTCAAGCTTTTCTTTTATAACTATTCTGGTTCTATCTTTTCTTCCATGCTTTCTCTTGTGTTTTACCTCCTCCCATCCATCATTCAAATCCACGTCTTCCCCTCCCTCTATACTTATCTCTAAATCCTATTTTCTAGTAATGTTATCCACTTTATGCTCGTTTGATGCATTTATTTTATCTTTCCTATCCTTCTCTTCCAATTCTTCTAAACCGATCGGCTATGTCTTCTCCTCTTTTAGTAAGTTTCTATGTAGAGTCTCATCCACCTTCCTTATCCATTTAGTAACCTTTCTACCTCAACCTTCCTGCAGATAGCTATCTTCCTTTTCCTCTACCCCCACCTTGCACTTACTTGCATCATGCCCGAGCCTCCTACAACCTGGACAGTAAGATGGCAGGTTTTCGGGGATGACCGTTTGCCAGAACCCCTCGGCCTGGTCACCTTTCCCAATGTCTATCCATATTTTACTAGGTGGCTGGGACAGAAGGTTATATTCTACACATACGCGAGCTTTGTTAAGCCGTGACATGGCGACTGTGGCCTCATCCCGTAGCATGGGTTTTCCCAAACAAGAGTATATAGCATAGAGAGAATGGGCACTAAATAAATGTAATGAGAGATACGTCAATGAAAACCATACCGGGGCAAGGGGCGCCTCTTCTAGAGGTGTGAAAATTTTTGTCCACTTCAAGACTCGCTTGGGGAAGCCGTCGACCTGCCATAGACCTCTCTTCCATAGACGATAGTGGTCTTCCTCCATACAGCATTGCAGAACAACATGTTTAGCGTTGTAGTCTACAAACTTCACCTTCTCCATAGGCTTTAATGAAGTGATAAACTTCTGGACTTCACTCGTGCGGGGTCTGCCGTGGGAAAACTTCCCAATTAGTGTGTATTCGAACGGTTCCATAAGCCCTTGAGTTTCTTCGGTTGAAAAGATAATCACTGGACTCCCGTTCTTGTTTCCGTAAGTGCGTGAATTCAGCATGGTCTTCTTAAAAATCGAGGGAAATGATTTATTATTTAATAATAAGTCAGTTTGCTCCATTTTCAGCTTGATTGAAGCTAGGTCTGAGCAAAAATGTAGATTTTCTCTCTCTATAAAGTGGGATTTTCTCTCTATAGAAATTGAGAGCCTCTTTATCCATCTACTTGTCTATCTGTATATCTATTTATTTGACTATATTTTTATGTCTATTTGTGCATATGTCTATTTGTCTATCTATATATATATCTATCTATCTATATGACTTCTATATATCTATCTATTTGTTGATTTGTACATCTATGTATATGTCTAATTGTCTATCTATCTATCTGTATATATGTCTATATATGTATTTATCGATTTCTCAATCTATTTATCAATCAATCTATCTATTTATCTATATATATCAATATATCTATTTGACTATCTGTCTATTTGTCGATCTATTTTTGGTATATCTATCTGTCTATCTGTCTATCTGTCTATCTATCTATATATTTGTCTATCTATCTATCTCTCTATCTGTCTATCTATGTAACTATCTATCTATATTATTTATCTTTATATCTCTCTATCTATATATCTATTTATGGGTTTATCTCTTTATATATCTACTAATCTATCTAACTAACTATCAATGTGAGTATATTTCAATCTGTCTATTTATGTATTTTTCTATATGTCTATATATCTCTTTTTATGCTTATGTATCGGTTTTTCTATCTATCTATCTATATATCTTTCTATCAATATATTTATCATTCTATCTATTTATCTATCTATATATCTATATATCCATCTTTCTGTCTGTCTTTCTATCTATCTATCTTTATATCTAGTAGTCTATCTATCTATCTATCCATTTGTATATATGTCTATATGTCTATTTGTCTATAAGTCTATGTGACTATATATCTATCTGTTTATCAGTTTATCTCTTTATCTATCTACTAGTATATCTATATATCTATCTATATATCTATCTATCTGACTATCTTTCTCTATGTCTATTTGTGTATATGTCTATATGTTTATCACTCTAAATATTTATATGTCTGTGTCTATCCTTTATCTACCTATGTATTTATCTATTTCTCTATGTATTTGTCTGTCAGTTTGTATGTAAATCTATATGTCTGTCTATCTGATTTTCTATCTTTATGTTTGTCTTTCTGTCTATTTCTCTATCTAACTATCTATCAATCTATTTTGATCTAACTATCGATCTATTTATTCATCTATCTATCTATCTTTCTTTTTTTCTACGAATCGATCTATAAATCAATCAATCTATATATCTATCTATCTGTCTGTCTGTCTGCCTATCTAGCTCTTTGTTAAACTGATTATCTATCTATCTATGTATTTGTTTATCTGTCTAGCTATATTTCTATATATCCATCTGCCTGTCAATCTTTATATCTATTTTTTTATCTGTCTCTCTATCTATCTATCTATCTATCTGTCTGTCTATCTATCTATTTGTCTATGTGTATATCTTTCTATATATCTATTTTTCTATGTGTCTATCTTTCTATCTATCTTTTTGTTTATCTGTCTATATATCTATCTATCAATATATCTATCTATCTATTTATCTATCTATTTGTATATCTATCTATATGTCTATCTTTTTTATATGTCTATTTATAAATTTGTTTATCTGTTATCTATATATCTATCAATCTATTTATTTGTCTATCTGTCTATATATCTGTGTATCTGTCTATCTGTATATCTGTGTATCTATCTATCTTTTTATCAGTTTTCTTTATCTATCTACTTGTATATATATCTATCTATCTATTTTTTTCTGTCTATCTTAATTTCTTTTTTTCTAAATGTCTATCTCTTTGTGTCTATCCTCTATCTGACTATCTATCTTTATATCTATTTTTTGTCTATCTGTGTTTGTGTGTCTTTGTTTGTGTATGTCTGTCTAATTATGTGTCTATTTGTCTATCTATCTATCTATCTATCTATCTGTTTATGTAATTGTGTGTCTGTGTGTCTGTTTGTTAATTTGTCTTTCCATTTATCTATTTCTTTGTCTGTGTGTGTGTGTTTGTGTGTTTGTCTATCCATCTGTAAATCTCTCTATCTGTTAATATATCTATCTTTCTAACTATCCATTTATATATCTATCTATCTATCTATCTTTATGTATGTCTATCTATATAGCTGTCTTTCTATGTATCTATCTATCTTTCAATCAAATAATCTATCTTTCTATCTGTCTATCTGTATATCTCTCTATCTATATAATTGTCCATCTGTCTAACCGTCCATCAATCTATTTATCTATCTGTCTATCACTCTATATGTTCTATCTGACTATCTATCAATCTATTTATCTGTTTAGTAGTTTATCTTTTTATCTATCTACTTGTCTATCTGTCTATCTAATTATCTAATTATATTTTTATTTGTATATTTATGTATATATCTATATGTCTGTCTGTCTTTCTATTTGTCTATCTATTTATTTATCTAGTTTTCTATGTCTATAAGTCTATATGTGTATCTATCCATCTGTCTGTCTATTTGTCTATTTGTCTAATTGTCTATCTGTCTATCTATCTATCTGTCTGTCTAACTGTCTATCTGTCTATCTGTTGATTTTTCTATCTGTCTATCTTTCAATCTGTCTATCTGTCTTTCTATATATTTGTGTATATGTCTATCTGTCTATCTATCTATTTGCATGTCTGTCTATCTATGTATTTGTCTAACTATCTATCTGTCAAACTTTTTATATGTCTTTCGGATTATCTATCTATCTATTAATCTATCTATCTGTCTATCTATCTATATGTATTTCAATATATCTATCTGTCTATCACTCTATCTCTTTATCTATATATCTATATATCTATCAATTTGTCTATCTATTTACATATCTACTTATTTATGTATGCATATGTCCAACTGTCTACCTGTCTATTTGTCTATCTATCTAACTATATATATGGCCTATCTGTCTATTTGTCTATATATTTATCAGTTTCTCTTTAATCTATCACTTGTCTATCTGTCTATCTATCTATTTCACTATAATAAAATATCGATTTAGCTAGGAAATTATAGATCGGGATTCAATCCCGAGCTAATTTGCAAAGAGATTAGTTAGGGAATAGCAAGGAATTAATGATTTTTTTATGAAAAAAATAGCAACGGATTAGCGATGGATTAGCGAGGGAAAATTTTTCGAAAATTCTGCTAAAGAAAAGCGGGGGATTTAATGGATTAGCGATGGAAAATTTTTGTAAATTCCATTCAAGAAAAGCGGGGATTTAGCGATAGATTTAGCAACGGAAAATTTTTATAAATTCCATTCAAGAAAAGCTAGCATTTTAGCGATGGATTAGCTACGGAAAATTTTTGTAACTTTAACTCAAGAAAAGCGGGGATTTTAGCGACATATATTGCGACATGATTTCTCTCGCTAATAAAAGCCTGAAATTAGTGAGTGATTTAGCGACAGTAATTTTTCCTAGCTAATTTTTAGTAATGAATTTAGCGACGGAATTTCCTTTGCTATTAAAATCCATGATTTAGTGATGGATTTAGCGAATGACTTTTCCTTGGTAATAAAATCTATGATTTATCGACAGATTGATCTACGGACTTTCTCTTGCTAAAAAAATCCGTATTTTAGCTACGGATTTAGTGAGAGAATATCTCTGGCTAATAAAATCCATAAATTAGTGATGGATTTAGCGATGGAATTTCCATAGAAAATAATATCCTTAATTTTGCGATGGATTTAGGGACGAAATTTCTCTAGTTAATAAAATTTATTATTTAGCGACGGATTAGTGACGGATTTTTCGAAGATAATAAAATCCATAATATAGCAATGAATTTTCTTTAGCTTATAAAATCTGTAATTTAGCTAGGGATTTAACGATGGTATTTTCCTAGCCAATATTTAATTATATAATTTTTTTTTATTTATTATTTGTTTTAATATTTTATTTAATTTTGTTTATTATATTTATGTTATTGATCTTAAGATGAGCAATCCTTGAAACACACATTCTCCTCGTAAAATCAAAAAAATTGATATTATAATTAATTAATTTAAAATATATAAAAATATTAAAAAAACTTATATTAATAAGGAGTAAAATAACTAGTTTTATGATGTATTAATTTTTTAAAAAATTATACTATTCTAAAATTTTTAATTAAGAAACTAAATAATTTAAATTAAAGTAACATTAAATAATTAATTCAATAAGTATAATAATTTTTTCGATAATTTAAAAATTAAATTAACATACATTAAAATTTCTACTAATTTAAATGTAAATTAATTCATTGTATGATAAAATAAAAAATATTTTCAAATATATCTGAATTGACGAAAAACTAGTAAATTTTAATAATATTAAAAGTATTAAAAAAATTATGATTATAGAAAAGTTTTAAAAGAATAAATAATATAAATCTTGAAATATAATAATGCTATAATTTTTTTCAATAAGTTCAAAGAAAATAAAATAATAAATTATAAATAAATATATAGATGTTTAATCCTACTAAAATTTATAAAAATTAAACAATTGAGTAATATTTTTATGATTAACTTTAAATATTAAGTTTTTATTAAAATAATAAATATTACTTTTTTTAATTATCTTCTACTTTAAGTAATTTTTTGAATTTAAAAAATAATTAATTATATCAAATAATATGAAATTTTATGTGTTTAAAATTATTTAATATTATCTTCGTAAATATTAATATGAATTCTTAAAAATTCATAACCATAAAAAATAAATTTTTATGGATTTTTTAACATTAAGAGTATTTTATAACTTTTAGGCGATGGCAAGAAGACAAAGCATCTTTTCACTTATGTCTTATTATATAAAGTTTGTTAATTTCATACCTATTTGATATTTTTTTAAGGGATAACATATTTTTGTATTGTTTATATATTCATTATTTAATTAATATTATAATAAAAAATTGTAAGGTATTTGTTTTTCATTTGTACCTTGCTACACATACATTAATTTTGTTGAAAAAACTTTGATAGTAAATAAAATTAATGATTATTTTTGTATTATATATATATATATTTATTTATTTAATGTTTTAAAATTTAAAAATATAAATATTTTTCTAAAATATACATTCTCTCTCTCGACTGACGCATCTCTAAGACTCTAAAAAGTGAAACAAAGTCCTCCTCTTTCCATCTATCTCTCGATGCATCTCTAACACATGAACCGAAGTCCTCCACATTCAATCTATCTCTCGACGTATCTTTAAAACGTGAACTGAAGTTCTCCGCATTACATCTATCTCTCGATGCCTATACAACTAAAATTAATTTGAGGTTTAAGTTTTAATTTGTTATTGATTTGAGGTACATTTATACATTTATTCTTCATCGATTATCTTGAAATGTTTAATCGAAAATTAAGCATTTATATTCTGTTCTTTTCATAATATTGAATACCCAATGTCCTTAGTTGGGAGGTTCTAGCTTCATCCGAGTCTAGAGTATAACCTAATATGGCATCCGTTCACTTTAATAATTTCATCAGATCAATTCTTGAGTATCAACCTTAACAAATATGTACAAATTTTGTTAGATAGTATGTGTTCTGCTTATACTTATATTTATCCTATAATTAATTATGACATGCTAAAGAGAAGTTGACGAAGTGTATATTTGAACTTCAATGTAATTATTATAAATTACAACTGGTTGAGTTGTTAAAACAAACACAACAACTATTGTTGAATATCCCCATTCATTTACTGGTCATTTCGAGGAACTTTTTGTTGTATATTCTATATCTATCTAAGGGTTGTTGGCCTAATATAACTATCAAAATGTTGCATATGTTTGACTTTTATGGTGAGACCATTTTATCTAGAATCTCATATGAAGCTAATAATTATATGTTTCCCTTTAGTATTATGTGTGATAAGCTCAAAAAATTATAATGATTGACTTTGTTTTTAGAAAATATGAAAAGGGTTATTGGTAAAAAAGATATCATCATTATATCTAATAGGCACATATCATCATTATATCAATAGGCACTCAACACTTATTCATATCATTCCTCGACTAATTGGTCTAGAAAATCTTGTTTATTACTATTGGCACTTAAATTAATATTTTATTAGTATTTTTGTTAAATATAATACTCATGAACTAGAATACTAATCCATTGATAGTCTTTCATTTTTTAGGTTGAATAATGGTTATAATTTGTCATTGAAACAACTAAGAAAATTTAAGGAAAATCTAATAACATGGGTTAAATCACATGAGCCAAAATACTGAGCAATGTCTGAGTTCGCAAAAAAAATATGAGATAAAACAAAAAATAATTTGGTTGAGTCCTTCAATTCTTAACTTTGTGTTGAACATGATCATTGGACATGTAACTTTCTAATGAAACATAAGGAAGAGTTGTTAATATATAACTTTGCCAAGAGTCAATCATTACTAGTGGCTATATTGATGATTGTTGTTTTTAGAGTTTGCACTGGCCAGACTTATATTAACATTGACAACATGAATAGAAAGTGAACATGTAGAAATTAGTAAATGTTGGGTATCCTAAGTAAGCATGCACGTGCAACATTACAATTGATTGGTCAATACATGATTGAGGTGATTGATATAAATTCTCCAGCTAAGAGTTGATATATTTATGATCATGATCAAGTATTAAGATGAATAGCATGCCATTAATTTGTAAAGATACTATGGATTGGGTATGACATCATTTAGTTCTCATTATACCCTCCTCACTCTAAATACCTTGAATCTCAATTTATGAAGAAATAGACTATGTTTTGTTTAAAATGAAACGTGACTAGGCATAATAGAAAGATTCACAAGAATCTATTAGTATAATATTTTATCTTCTTTTTTATTGATTGTATTAATACCTATATCATGCAACTTATTTTGAGATCATCTTCATATGGTGTACTGTTGATTAATAGTAGTAATCTTCATCATTGATGAATGTCTATTTATTATCATCTATATTCATATAACATATTACTATTACTTATACACACACACACATACTGATGGTAACAAGTTGTTGCTATAATATATTACTATAGTATGTATATATATATATTATATATATATATATATATGATGTAACATGTTACAATGATTGTATATATACTACACTATATATAAATATATACTAGAATTGGCTTTTAAATATATGCAAAATTAAAATTGATAAAAAACTCAATGAGTGTATATATAGTGTTGCTACTGTTTTTTACTTGAGGTGTGCTCAATGTGGAGCATGCGATATTACTCATGGTGTGCTTAGTATGAAGCATTGTTTTTGCTCTAATTTCTTCTGAAAAATACTTTAGTAATCCAGGTGTTTTCTATTTTAAATTACTTCACTTATTAATGGTTAAATCAAGATATGATTTTTATGATTAATGTTTTGTATTATGTGGTATTTGATTTACGCAATGTGTATCTTGGTATAATTATTTGTGATGATGCATGGTGTGCACTGTGCATTACATCTATGAATATACTATAAAATTATTTTGGTCGACCTCTAATTTTATCATCAATGTGGGCAACTTTTGTGTATATATGTGCACTATTTATTTAATTCCACTCTTAAATAGTAAAGGTTCATAAAAACAGAAAAACTATTTATACGTTATAATTATAAATTTGAAATCACCATTATAAACCCAACTAGTTTTGGGATTGGGTCATATTTCAATACTACTTATTGATATCCGAGCTTCTTACACACACACACACACACATATTATATATATATATTACAAGACCCTAATCACAATTTCACACTTTTTATACCATGAGGCACACTATGTTTTCATAAATAATTATCACAAATAATTTCTTCATGAAAATAAATGATTTCTAATGTCTTTCAATGGATGTTCTACTAATTTTTCTTAATATTTATAATTATGTGAAACTTGTGTTTAAACAATGATTCTATTTTGATTGATGTATATCCATTATTAATAATAATGAGATTTATAAAGATATTAGATGATACTAAACAAATTTCAATACGTATCCATATGTTAGATTTTCCATGTTGTTTGTGTATTTTCTTCTTGATAATGTTCGACAATACTCAATGTGTACCAAAGAGAGCCGACACAAATCAGTTATCAAAAATGCTAATTTAATGGAATAAAATTTTTAGAAGCTTTATAATAATATTTAACAATATACAATGCTTTTCAATATTATCTGATGATATTGATTCAAGACAGCTAATATTTTCTTAAAATAACATAGACTCTTTTATAGAAATAGATTATATTTGATATAATTTGATAAAGTTAGAAGTAGCTTGAATATGTCTGATATCATCAATATTATTGATACCTTCTCAATGATTTTAATAATATTTGATACTATTTTTGCCTCTTGTATTATAATATTTAGATATATATCCTATTACTACAAGAAAATATTGATTTAGCTAGGGAATTTTAGATAGGGATCAATCCCTAGCAAAATTGCAAGGGATTAGCAAGGGAATAGCAAGGGATAGATGAATCTGGGATGAGTTTGGGAGAAGGGTAGGTTGATAAAAAAAGTATAATATTTTAAATCTATAACATTTTTGATTTACAAAGAGAATATAAAACTATTAAAAATATTTAGAAATTTTTAATGTTTATAATCCCCACAATGTCATGCTACACAATATCTTTTTTGTACCAAAAAATGTATTATCAACTTCAATTTATGATTTTAGCCATAACAATGTAGTTTATTATTACTCTAACAATTCAACTTCTACCAAATTTATATTAACTATAATTTATACCATTAACAACTGTGGATTATGAAGAGTTTGGGTATCTCTATAACGTTGATGAATTTCATGTCATATATGAGTGTTCTCCTTACGACAACATTCGTTAGGACGCCCTTTATCCTACCGTGTTAAAAACATCATCTTTTAACACATGGTAATTTTTCTGTGATGCAATATGTTTATTTTAAACAATTTAAAAAACTAATAAATATGAGTAGTATTTGTTAGTTGAACGTTGTAGCTATTAGTTGAGTACCTTAACTATTAGTTGTAAATTACAAGCTTGAATCTAAGTTTCATGTTTCACAAAATTTGTGGTAGAAATATCTTGTAATAAATAGTAATAAAGAATATAAGAAAATTTGCGAAGTATTATGGAAATGTATGTATCATTAATGAAATATTAATTTATAGTACTAGCGAATATATGTGACTACTCTTTTATGTGAGTACTCTATTATAGTTTAATATGATATAAACATTTTTACTAATTAATTTTTAGTCCATAACATATATTATTAAATATTATTTCATATCTTAATAAAATAAATATAAATTATTATAAATTCAAAAACATCAATACAATATAATAAAAAAAATAGTAACATATCATAAAAATACAGCAAAATGAAAAATAAATAACATTAATATGTTGTAAATTAAAATAAAATTTTCACAACTATTGAGAATTATATTGTATTTTTATATTTTTTATTCTTGAGATACTAGGATGAGATGATTCATATAGATTAAGAGTATTTATAGTTTATTTTTGTAATTATAAATGAATTTTTATTTTATTAAATAAATGATAATGTCATTTTAAAATTTTTATTCATAATATTATATTATTGTGAGTTTTTAGTTATTTTATTCAGTTGTTTTATTTTTTATGGGAATACTCGATATGTAATAATCTTCATATTTTTTTTCTCAATATATATATATATATGGACATGCAAATATATGGAAGAAATTTTTGATGCTTTAGCAGAACATCTCTTCGCTATAGAAGTAGTAGTAAATGGCTATTCAGAGTATCTTCCTACTCATGTGGAAAATTGCAAAAATATAGTATTTTTTTCTCTCTCTCTAAATATCATTAGTGGCCATATTTTAGATATTTGTTGATGTTGTATGACTATATATAAAAAGTTGTATACCTATATATAAATAATTGTATAACTTTTTAACACTTTATATAATTAAATATAACTATATTTGTAAGCATGTATACATATATGTAAATTTATATATTTATTTTTAACTTTATATTTTATTTATAACTATTTGTATGAATATATCAATATATAACTATATATTTGACTATATAAAAATATTTATAGTTATATATACTATATGTATAATAACATATAACTATAAATAATTGTATCTTATTATATGTATTACTATAAAAGATTTATATATAACTATATTTAAATATATAATTTACAACTTATATTTAATATACATTTGTATATATTAGTATTCAAAAATGTATTTTAGTATATCCATACCTATACATAACTATATGTATAAATATATGAAATTAATAGAACAAATATATATACATACATGTATAAATATAAGCTTAACAATACGTGTAGCTATATGTATAATCACATGTAACTATATTTATAATTACATGTAAAATAACATACAACATCATATTTAATTATATGTGTATAACTATATATAAAAATTTGTAAAACTAAATAAAACCTTATATAATTAAATATACCTATATTTTTAACTATTTATACATACATACATATATATATATATATATATATATATATATATATACACACATATACATATATGTAAATCTATATACTTGTTTATAACTTTGTATATATTTATGTATAACTCAATATAACATCTCATATGAATAAATAAATAAATAAATAATATATATATATATATATATATTCATATTAGTAGTTATATTTAGTTATTCATAAATATATACAAAGTTATAAACAAGTATATAGATTTACATATATGTATGTATATACATACATACATATATGTATATATACACACACATATACATATATGTAAATCTATATACTTGTTTATAACTTTGTATATATTTATGTATAACTAAATATAACTACTCATATGAAATATATATATATATATATAAAACTAAATGTTTAAAAATATATAATTTTTTATAACTATATATATTATATGTATAATAACATATAACTATACATAATTTTATATAATAATGTATAACCGATATTTAAATATATAAATAACAACATATATTTAATATACAATTTTATATATTAGTATAAAAAATGTATTATATTATATCCATACCTATACATAACTACATGTATAAATATATGAAATTATATGAACAAATATATATACATACACGTATAACTATAATATTAACTATAAGTGTAACTATATCTATAACTACATGAAACAATATTTATAATTATATGTATAAAAACATACAACACAATGTTTAACTATATGTGTATAACTATATATAAATATTCTTATAATTATAATAACTCTATATAAATAAATATAACTTTATTTTTAATTATGTATGCATATATGTATAAATATATGTATACATATATGTAAATCTATATAATTGTTTATAACTTTGTATACATTTATTTATATTTACTTATAACTACTTGTATGTATATATCTATATATAATTATATGTTTAACTATATGTAATTATCTATAACTACATTTACTATATGTATCCTAACATATAATTATATATGGGATAATATTAATTTGTTGGACTAATTTGAAATTAAATGGTATAAGATATAATATCAACAATATGTAAGCACGTAGAATGAAAGTGTCCGATGATCAAGCTCATATATGGTAAAATACAAATAAAGGTCGTACTCTTATCTAATCCCACCCCTTGGGCCTCATGCTCAAATATGAACTTATGCATGGCAAAAGATGTAATATTTGATTGGATTATACAATAAAAATTTTATTTTCTTTTATATAATTTTTTATTCTAACACTGCACTCTTTATGTGTGTCTCTCTCTCCCTCTCTAATTCTTCTTGTCACTCTATTACTCTTTTTATTTATGTGTCACACACACACACACACTCTCTCTCTTGTTATTTTCTTTCTTGCTCTCCTTTCTTGCTTGTTCTCTCTCTCTCCCCCTCACTCTCCCTCTCACTCCCTCTTTCTCTCTCTCCCACACTCTCCCTCTCTCTCTTCCTCTCTCTCTCTCTCCCCGTCTCTCTCCCCCTCTCTCTCCCTTTAACTAGTTCTCTCTCCATCTCTTTCCCTCCTCTCTCTTTCTCTCTCTCTTTCTCTCTCCTAGTCTCACATTTTCTATGCCACTCTCTCTTTCCCCACCTTATCTCTCTTTTCTCTCTCCTCCTTTAAACATTAAATATCTTTTTTTGCTTTCCTTTCTTGTGTATTATCATACTTTGCACCCTTTATCTAGTATAACTGTGATATCTATTAATCTTTATCGTGCTAAAAATTACTTTATCTAGTAATGTAGATTTTGCAAATGCATTGCATCGATATTAATGATATTTAATTTTTAAATATTCATCTGTAAGTAATTTTATTTAATTATGTGTATATTTTGAAGTAATAGAATGTTTTATTTAGAAAAATGATTGTGCATTATTTTTTGTAAATAAAACATGGCACAATGACCTCAGATTGATAGTGGATGTATAGAAGGGTTATTAATGCTTTTTTGAATAAAGATTTTTTGGCTTAGCTTGAAACTTTCATCAATTTTGCATGTAGTCAATTGAGATTGATGGATGGAAAAATAGTAAGTGTCCATGTAATCATCGCAAGTGTCAGAATATCTCTATTCGTGATGCAAACACTATAAGATATCATTTGGCTAAATATGGCTTTGTGCCAAATTATTTTGTTTGGATTTACCATGGGGAAAGTACAATGTCTCTGAATATTGATCAAAATGAGGGTATTGAATCATTTGCTTGTGGTGAAGAATCATCAAACACATACCATAGAATGATCACGGTAGCTGCTGGTGCTGACTTCAATATGGATTACGTGGATGAACCACCTAATCCTGAAGCTAAGAAATTTTATGAAATGCTTAAAGCTACAAATAAAGAGTTGTGGCCTGGTTGTAAAACACATTCGCAATTGTCACTTGTGGCTCGACTAATGAGCATAAAGTCAAAAAATCATATGCCTGAGAAATTATTTGATCAGGTGACAGGACTAATGAAGGAGATTGTTCCGGATAATAATTTGATCACTAACAACTTTTACAACACTAAGAAGTTACAATTAGGAATGGGTCTACCTGTGGAAAAAATTGATTATTGTTTAAAAAATTGCATGTTATATTGGGGCTATGAAAGTGATTTAATTAGCTGTAAGTTTTGTGATCATCCTCGATTTAGGAAGACACCTCATGTTGTAGGTACGCGACAAAAATTGAAGGTTGACTTTAAGAAGATGTATTATTTTCTATTAATTTCTCGATTACAAAGACTATATGCATTAAATGCTACAACAAATGATATGAGGTGGCATTCTGAGCATGAGGTTGAAGAAGGGGTAATGCATCAACTATTAGATTCACTTGCTTGGAAGCATTTTCATTATATACATCAAGATTTTGCAGTAGAAAGTCGAAATGTGAGATTGGGTCTCTGCACAGATAGATTTCTGCCATTTGGGCAATCTGGAGAATAGTATTCAACATGGCAAGTAATAGTGACCCCTTATGATTTGCCTCCATTGTTGTGTATGAAGGAGCATATATGTTTTTGTCAATATTCATTCTAGAGCCAAAAAATATGAAAGACATGATGGATGTTTTCTTACAGCCTCTTATTGTAGAGTTAAATCATTTATGAGATGTTGGTGTGAATAAATATGATGTCTCAAAGAAGCAAAATTTCATTATGTGGGCAGCCCTTATGTGGACGGTAAGTGACTTTCCTGCATATTCAATGTTGTCTAGCTGAAGTACTGCAGGATGATTCGCATGCCCATATTGTATGACAAATTCTGATGCATTTATCCTCAAATTTAGTAGTAAACAGTCATGGTTTGATAACTATCATAAGTTTCTACCTAGGAATCATCCATTTCGAAGAAATAGAACTGCATTTCGAAAAAATAAAACTGTGATGATAGTTGCACTAGTAGTTCGTTTAGGAGATGATATTATTACAGAGAATCATAGGTTGGGTTTTAAGAAGGTAATTGAAAAGGATGCAACTGGAAGTAATGGACCAATAGACAAATTATTTGCCTTGAGGAAACGTAGTATATTTTGGGACTTGCCCTATTGGAAGTCCAATTTAATTCGTCATAACTTAGATGTAATGCATATTGAAAAAAATGTTGATAATGTTTTCAACACTGTCCTTAATGTACGCGGAAAAATAAAAGAGACTTTAAAATAAAGATAAGAGCTGAATGATTACTGTCGGCATCCTGAATTGAAACTATATGAGAAACTAAGAAAATAGGACACTGTTGAAAGATTTCTACACACTTGATAAAAAGGCAAGACAGATATAGTGTGAATGGGTTAAAAATTTGAAATTCTCTGATGGATATGTGTCAAATATGGGTAGATGCAAGGATATACAGAATCTTAAATTATTTGGAATGGAAAGTCATGACTATCATGTATTTATGCTAGAGATTAATATTAAGTGCATTCCGTGAATTACTTCCACTAAGTGTTTGGAAGGTCCTTAAAGAACTTAGTTTATTTTTCAAACAGCTAACTGCAACCACAATCAAAATAGATGACATGGTGAGGTTGGAGAATGACATTCCACTTATTATTTATAAGCTTGAACGGATATTCCCACTGAATTTTTTTGACTCAATGGAGCATTTTTCGATCCATTTGGCATATGAAGCAAGGATTGCAGGGCCAGTGCAATTCAGGTGGTTGTATCCTTTTGAGAGGTAAATACATATAATTTGATGTGTTTTATTATTTCGTACTTAAAGTAATATTGTAATTAAATAAAATTGAAACTTAACATTGTGGTCATATGTATCTTTGTAAGTTGAAATTGAATGTTAAAAATAAGACAAAAGTTGAAGGTTCAATTTGCAATGCATATTTAGTCGAAGAGGCATCATCATTTTGTTCTTATTATTTTGTTGATCTTTAAAATACAAAGAGTAGAAATGTGCCATAGAATTATGAAGGACATATGTTGGTAGAAGATAATTTTGTGGACAAACTATTTATCTTCAAGCACTCTAGAAGAGCAATTGGAAGAGCAATGAAAAGATGTATGACAGATGAAGAGTACAAAGCAACTCGGAGCTACGTTTTACTTAATTGTGAGGAGGTTGCACCATACATTGAATATGTTTATACAAAATGGTTGCAGGTTTAATCATAGTTTAATTTTATCTTTAATAGGAATCATTAAAAATTGATATACATTTTTCTCTCTCTTTTTATATTTATGAAGTATTTATATTGAGCAGTTAAAATATAGGCACCCAGCAATTTCTAGCAATGATGTCGATTATATGCTAGAAACTGAATTTGCGAATTGGTTCAAAAATTATGTGAGAATTAATAAGTTTTATTCTTTTGGATTATTTAATTTATTATTATCTTTTATTTGTTAATATCAATTTTAAAATTTATGTCACAAGCAATTGATCATTCAAATGGAGATTCAAATATTTTTATTTAGAATTTAAGTAAAGGCTCATTTTGATATGTGACAACCTACCCTGAGTATTTTGTTAATGAATATAAATTTCACACAATCAGGCACAGTTCTTCTAAAATAACAATGAATCATGGTGTATGCATTAAAGACACAGGATATGGTGCATATGAGATTTATTATTATCTTTAGCTTAAAAAAATTATTGAGTTGGAGTATCCTAGACTCAAAAATAACAAGATTGTATTCTTTAAGTGCGACTGGTTTGATCCTACACCAAATGTGGTCACAAAGATTTATTCAGATTATAAGCTAGTGGATGTTAATCATAAACATAGATATAATCGATATGGGCCATTTATTATGGTAGTTAAAGCAACTCATGTATACTATTGTACATATCCGAGTTTATCTTGTGAAAAGAAAGATTGATGGGCAATTTGCAAGATCAAAGCTCGATCAAAATTTAAAGTATCAACATCGCAACAAAGAAGTACAGACTTAGAAATTGCACCAGCATTCCAGGAAGATAACATAAATAATATTGAGCCTTTGAATCTAGATGAATATCCAGAAAATTTATCTCAATTTCTATCTGAAGATGAGTTAGAACTTCTATCGAATTCAGATGAAATATCAGAAGATCCATTGGAGGATGTCAGTTATACTGATAATTAAATTGTTATAATTTTATTTTAAATTTAAACTATCAAAAATGTTTTATATTGTGTTGAAATCTATCGGTGTGTTTTATTAGAAAATGCATGCTTATTCATCATATCTCTATTTTTAGTTCTTGTTTTATTTTGTACAATAGATGGCAACTAAAGGACGTGACCATGGAGGAGGTGGATGTGGACACAGAAATGAACCAAATTCATCTAGTATGTTACATCATGTTGTAAAATCTATTTTTATGTGACATCATGTTTTATATTTAGCAGCACAGGCAGCGGGGCAGCGGCGGCAGCCACCTTGGTGGCCAGTAGCGGCAGAAGCGATAGTAGTAGTGGTATTAGCAGCGAGGATGCAATAGTAGAGTGGCAGGAGCGACATTGAGAGTAGTAGCAATAGCACCAAATGAGATATATACATACAGATAAAGCCAGTATATACGTACATATAATACTGTAGTATTTTATGTACGTATATACTGAGTATATTTGTACTCAATTTATACATAAACATAATACTGATATTTTTATGTACATATACTACAGTAATATATGTATGAGTGAAATGCTTGTATATATTTACAATTATACTATAGGATTATATATGTATAAAAACATATCTTTGTTTTAATTTGACTAAGTGGTTTAAATTTCTTACAAATATGATATCGCTTTGTTCCTCATACAAAGCTTCTATAAGTGATAGGATTTTTCACTACACATTACGTGCCATGACTCGGACAACTTTGTCATAGTAGAAAAATAATGATCGAAGTTGCAGAGGGAGAGAAAGCAACGTCAATGAATGTATATATTATACTTTATGCACTGTCAGAAGATGCATTGATGAATAAGATGAAATAAATGTTTGCTATTTTTTTGTTTCAATTATGTAATTAGCGACGGATTTTCCGTCGCTAAATTTATTTAGCTAGGGACTATATCCGTCGCTAAAATTTATAGACCAGCACTTTAGCTAGGGAATCATCCATCGTTATTTTTGTTTAGTGACACAATATCTCATTTACCTTGCAAATTTAGCTAGGGAATTTATCTTTTTTAGCAAGTGATTTTTCCATTGGTAGTATTTAGCAAGTGACATTTTCATCGCTAAAATTTACAATAATCACTTTAGATAAAGAACTGATCCGTCGGTAATCTGTCGCTATATCCCATTTAGTGACGGAAACTACCCATTTAACTAGGGAATTATCTCTAGCTATATAAGATTTTTCTTGTAGTGTTTGACTATCTATCTATCTTTTGGGATATGTCTATGTATCTATCTCTCTAAATGTCTATCTACTATCTACCTAACTAACTACCTATCTATCTATATATCTATCTACTATCGATATATCAATTTATAAATCTTCTTGTGTGTCTGTCTATTTGTCTATTTTTCTTTTTGTCTGTCTGTCTGCCTATCTATCTAACTATATTCTGTCTGTTTGTGTGTTTATTTATCTCTCTGTTTGTCTCTATGTCTACTTGTCTATCTATCTATCATTATATCAATCAATCTATCTATCTATCTATCTTTATATTTATCAATCAATCTATCTATATATCTATCTATCTATATATCTATCTATCTATATATCTATCTATCAAAATATCTACCTATTTGTCTATCTGTCTATCTATTTGACTATCTGTCTATCTATCTTTCTATCTATTTTTTGAGCTGTCTTTATGTCTATCTATTCATCTGTCTAACTATTTATCTATCTATCTATTTATATGTTGATCTATCTCTCTATTTGTCAATTTGTCTATCTGCATTATATCTATCTGTCTATTTGTCCATCCATCTATCTATCTATCTATCTATCTCTATATCTGCCTATATGTCTATCTGACTATCTATCTATCTATGTGTCTATCTATGTGTGTATTTGTCTATCTATCTATATCGTCTCTCGATCTATCTCTCTATCTATATATCTATTTATCGATTTATTTCTTTATCTATCTATTTGTCAATCTGTCTATCTGTATATATGTTTATCTGCCTATCTGTCATTCTATCTATCTACCTATATATATATTTCTATCTATTTTAATGTTTTGATAATAATAAAGAAAAACTTTTTTGGAATTTTAATAACTTCAAAAACACTTTCTTATTGTCCAATAGACAACTCTAACTCTCGCCAAATGCCTTCGCCTCTCTCTCCTGACACAGATAGAACATAAACTAATAGTAGAATAAGTGATATTTCCTTCAAGCTGTAAGTTTCATATTGATTTGAGGTACTTTTTCTTCCCTAACTCTTCATCGATTATCTTAATGCAGAAATGTGTGTTTGTATTCTTCTATTTTTTTTTCAAATTTCTTCTTCTACCCTCATTATTACCGTATATTATACACAATAGTTCATTAATCACCATGGTATGTTTGGATTACTTATACACACTGATTCGTATACATACTTAATGCATGTGTGATATAATGCATTCTCATTGTGTGGATGTTGATGTTGCATAGTAGGTATGGTATGCAGGCTTGATATCCATGTGTTTTGCCACTCAGACAAGCTTGTGGTTTTGGATTTTAATCACAAAATGGGTGTCGGTGTTTCTGGTGAGCAATGTGTATAAAACAACGTATTTAATATTTGCATAATAAATTATGTAAATATGGTGATCCCAAGATTAATAACACATTAATATATATGTGTATTTTACTAATGTATAATTATAAAAATAGTATACATAACTATATATAAATATAATAACATATATTTAACACACACACACACACACACACACACACACACATAAAACTAATTATAAATGTATTTAACAATATGCATGTCAACATATAACTAGATATAAATGTATCTATCTACATCAATACCTATACATAACTATATGTCTAAATATATATAATTACATGAAAACCTATATATAACTACATATATGTAACTATATGTTTAACTATATATGTATATCTATTTATAAATATTTGTATAAATATATGTGTAATTCTTTATAACTATATTTTCAACAAAATATACCATATGTATAATAATATATAACTATATATAATTGTATTTTACTATATGTATAACTATAAAAATGTTTTATATAACTATATATTTAACTACATACATATTTATAACTATATGTATAATTAAATATAATTATATATAGATCTATTTATAACTAAATATACTATAAGTATACGAACATATAACCATAAATAATTCTTTTTTACTATATGTATTATTATAAAAACATTATACATAACTATAATAATTTTCATTATTTTCAATCCTTGTCAATAGTACCAAAAACTTATTTATTATTTCAAATAGTAATGTAAAATTTAAATATATTACATGAGTATACATGGTCAATACATAATGTAAAAAAAACTAACATCAGCAAAGTAAGTAAAAATGTTAAAAGTAACCAAGTAAAAATGAAGTTATGAATAACAAGAAAATTCTAGGATATAACAAAACTAACAAATAAGGTAATAAGTAAATAACATTTTTATAATGGACTCCACTATAATTGATGATTTCCTTTAAGTTGTTTTTTCAATTTAATTAGTAAAAATTCTCAATAAACTAGATTTCAAATTTCGCATGCATTTATTTTTCAAGTCTAACATGCTTCTTAAATTTTATATCTAAATTAAATAGATTACTTTGCGAATATAGTAAAAATAACATGATAAGTATATGTCCTTTAGGATTTGCAAAGAAATAATATTATATTCTTATATTACTTATAAATCAATAATATTAACTTTAGTATTAAAATTATTAAATATGCATCAACCAACATTGGTCTACAAATTTAACCTTTCAAGAATTATATTGGTATTATATAGGATTAATATTGACCAAATAAAAGAAAAAAATAAATAATAAAAATAGTTCAATGAATGAAATTTTTTTTCTAAAGTTAATTTTGAAAATGCACATCTTAAAATTTACACTAACCCTAGCAAACATGAATTTAGCCTATTTTTAGATTCATGTTGATGTAAGTTTTTGTCTGATTCATTGTTTAACAAAAATAATTAAATGAAAAAAATATTACAAAGCATTCTAATTAATAACAAGAAAAGAGATAAATATAGAAAAGAAAAACTCCAATATGCATGAGTTAGTTTGTGAGCTACATCTTTTTCCTCACAACTCATCTTTGTAACCACTTTTTTACCTTTTTATCTATATCTTCTTACTTTTTTCTTTGCATACAATGTTTTGTATCTTCTCCAACTTATCATTTTCAAAAAACTACAATAAGTTTTTAAAAACACTTCTGTGTGTTTTCCTCTTATGGAACTTCAGTAGTTAAGACTTTTTATGTTTTTCCAAAAGGTAGTTTTTGAAACTTCTCTTTTTCCAATGGTTCTTGCAAAAAACTCTCCCAAAAGGCTTAACGTCCTTTGAACTTGTTCTTGGTTGTGTATACTATATCAAAACATAGAGGTGAAATGAGGATATCTATTAGTTATTATAAAAAAAATATACTCCAATGCATTCTCATAATCTCTTAAACACACACACACACACACACACACACACACACAACCCAATTTATTTATGGAAAACATTACTTTAGTAGGAATAAAATGAGCTAATTTGGTTAATCAATCAATAATCACCCAACTAATATTATTACCTTTTAAGGTTCTCGATAATCTAATCACAAAGTCAATGATAATATGCTGCAAAGTATTATCTATTGGGAATTGTTATTATAACATAATGAGTTTTCTTATAATCATTCCATAACTTAAAACTATTAGCAATATCTTATTTAACAAATAGGTATAAGTAGACTGCTTTTGCATCAATTATCTATAGTTTTGTGATAACAAGTTAACAAATATTTATAAAAATTTAATAATTTTTTTAGTGATAGCAAGTTAACAAATAGGTATAAGAACAATGGTTAAAATTTTTCAAAGATAAACTACAAAATAATAAATTATCAATGGTTTTGCATCAATTTGGTGAGTATGCTAACTAGATTAATCGACTGGGATATGAAGACAATTCAACCACTTTCATTGTAGTGTGTTTATGTCCATATTTGGAAGAAAATAAACAACTTCATATTGAATCCTAAAACAACCAAAAGAGAATAATAGAGATCAAGGCTCATATACTGCTCTAGGAATAACATATAACTATAAATAATTATATCTTACTAAATGTATAACTATAAAAACGTTATACATAACTATATTTAAATATATAATTTATAGCGTATATTTTAATATACATTTTTATATATTAATATATAAAAATGTATTTTACAATATCTATATCTATACATAACTATATGTATCAATATATAAAATTATATAAAAAAATAGATATACCTACATGTATAAATATATGTATAAGTATATGCGTAGAACTATATATAAATATTTGTATAACTATATAAAACTCTCTATAATTAAATATAACTATATATGTAACTATGTATACATATATGTATACATATATGTAAATCTATATATTTGTTTATAACTTTGTATACATTTATGTATAACTACATATACCTACTTGTATGAATATATATATATATATATATATAACTATATGTTTAACTATATATACTTATTTATAAGTACATATACTATATGATTTCATATACAAATTATAAAATATTCATAAAAAGCACAATTTCTCATATTTTTGAAAATTAAAATTTGGAAATGAAAATTATCTCTCTTATATTTTTCTGACTATAAACAAAATTAAAAATTCAATTTCATGATAATTTATATAAAAAATATATTTTCCACTATAGTACATATAGTCGAAAAAAACACAAATGGTGTTAAAGTACATAAAAACCACTAAGGTTTTGAGGATAGTTAATGTGTGTGTGTATGTGTGTGTGTGTGTGTGTGTGTGTTTGTGTGTGTTTCAGGTTGAAAACTATAATGTTTTTAAAAAATATTCAATCATATGTACACACACACACACACACATATATATATATATATACACATATATAGATATATATATATATATATATATATATACATACATACATAAATATACTTACATACATATATATTCATACATACATACATACATATATATACATACATACATATATACACACACATACATATATACATACATACATATATAAATATATACGTACATACATACATACATATATATATATATGTATGTATACATATATGCATAAATATGTATACATACATACATATATGCTATATACTTACATATATATATATATATATATATATATATATATATATATATACATACATACATACATATATGATATATACATACAGACATATATACTATATACTTACATACACACATATATATATATACATACATACATATATGCTATAATATAAATTTATAATTTATATGTATATAGTGACAATAAATCTGATGAACATTTATAGTATATAAAAATAGAAATATTTTATTTTTAAACATTTTTTACTAAACATGAAAACGAGTTATTTTTTTGTAAATATTTTATAATTAATATACCAAAGCACATATGGTGGAGCATATAAAGGTCCAGAATGAAATATTTTATGAGCCAATAACATTTGTGATTTCTACTATACATGATATTAATAATAATAAAACAAGTTATCATTTTGATTTAAATGATGAGAAAAAATATTATAAAATATTTTGATATGAATTTATATTTGTGTATGAATATTTCCAGCTTGTTTCCCACACCTTATCACATTATAATAAGTGCAACATCTATGCTGCATATTACATACAATATAGGATTGCTTAGATGTTGCACTCAAACCACAGATACATTTACAAAAGGAACAAAGGAGTAATAACACTTTTTTAGCATCAAACTTGCAATTTCCACCAATGAACCCCTGCCACTTGTCTAAATTCATAAAAAAATTTAACTCCCACAATAGGATACCATATATACAAATCTAGAACTTATCCACACACACATGCACACACACACACACACATACACCCACAAAATAGAGGAAGAGGAATTGTACAAAGTAAACATATGAACATGAGAAGCTAATGGTGGTAATGTATAGTAGATTACTGCTTTTCCTTCAATCATTTTACTATAGCTTTACCATATCTATGCTTCCAAAAGCACTGTGTTTTATAGGATTAGAGAATCAATATCTCAGATTATGAAATACATATAATTACTTGAGTAGCTAATGATATACTTGTAAAATATATAGCTTTCTTTAATAATGCCCGAGACTAAGAAAACCTTAGAGAGACTACAAGTGGTTCAACATTGGAGGTATCATATATCTTTATTCTAGTTTTGTTTTTTGTTTTGTCGATTAGCTTAATAATGAATCTTTGCAGGACATCTGATGTAAGACACACACAAAAATTCTGATTCAAAGCCTTTAGATATTGCTACAAATTGCTGAAACATTTTATTTTTGCACTCTTTCTCTCTAAACATCATTGTTTGACATCTTTTAGATATTTTTTGAAGTTGTATGACTATCAACTCATATTTGTGTTTGTTCATGTCTATAATTACTATTTTTATATATTTGTGAATATGTTTGTGTATACCTAAATATTTTAGATAGATTTTTAGCCTATAATAGCTATGTAAAAGGTTTGGCTGGTACTCCTGGTGATGGGAACATCACCTTAGCTTCTAAGCTATGTGATGGATGAAAAAATTCTGGTAGCACGTAAATGTAGGTTTATTCTTGACACTCTTATTTCATGCAGATCTACATCCTGTGGATTGCATTTTTTTTCTCATTTTTTTCTTTGTTTCTTTTAGGTTTTCTTGCAGTATATACTAATACATATATATTGTAGTATATATACGTGTAGATATACTATAGTATATAAGTACCAATATACTAAAGAATATACATACATATATACTGTAGTATATAAGTATGTATATACTGAGTATATATGAATGTATATACCATGTATATATGTATGTATATACTAAGTATATATGTACATATAATACTACAGTATATATGTACTTATATACTCAATATATCTACATATATATTATAGTATATATACATATATATTCAGTATATAAGTACATATGATTATGCAGAATTATGCATACATATATACATAGTATATATGTACTCAGTATATATGTACATATAATTCCACAATATATATATATATATATATATATATATATATATATATATGTGTGTGTGTGTGTGTGTGTGTGTGTGTGTTCATATATACTTAGTTTTATGTACATATAATACTATAGTATATATACATATATACTCAGTATATAAGAATATATAATTCTGTAGTATTATATGTAAATATATACTGGGTATATTGTACTAAGTATATATGTACATATATACTAAGTGTGTATGTACTCAGTATATATGTACATATGTACATATACAACTATAGTATATATGTACATATATACTCAGTTTATATGTACATATATATAGAGTATAATCGTACATATAATACTATAGTATATATGTAGATATGCTATAGTAATATATGTAACGAGTGAAATAATAGTATATATGTACATATACACTATAGTATATATGTACATATATACTATAGTATTATATATTTATCCAAACATAAATTTATTTATTTATTTAGATTTGATTATCTGGTTTGAATTTCATACAGATATGGTACTGCATTATTCACCATACGAAGCTTTTATAAGTGAAGGGATTTTTCACTATACATGATGGACCACGACTTGGATAGATTTGTCGCTGCAGAAAGATAGTGTTCGAGGAGCAGCGGGAAAAAAAGCAAAGTCGATGCACGGATAGATTATACATTATGCATTGTGGGTAGATACATTGATGAATAAGATGCAATATAATTTTATTATATTTTTATTTGAATTATGTAAAATATTGAATCAGAATAAATTATGAAATGATTTTATTTTTTGATAATTAAAAATTATCGTTTATAGTTTCTTTTTTTTTAATTTAATATAAAAATAATAAATAATTTATTTACATTTTTTGAAAAAAAAAAATTTTTTGAAAATAGTTTTGAAATGAAAATTGCTAAAAAATTTTCATTGCTAATTTAGCTATGGATTTTAACCGTACTAATTTATTTATAGAAATTATTATTTTAGTTATGGATTTTTCTGATGCTAAATTTTTATTGCTAGGAATTATATCCCTCACTAATTTTTAGCGACGAGTACTTTATATTGGGAAAACTTTCATCGTTATATCCACTTAGCGACGGAAACAGCCATTTAGCTTGCTAATTTAGCTAGAAAAATTAATATTTTAGCCAATAATAATTACATCGCAAAAACATTTTATCTAGGGACTCTTTCACAGACTAATTTATAGTGACAAACAATTTAGATTGGGAAAACTCCTATCATTGTCTTCGCTATATCCAATTTAGTCATGGAAACCCCACATTTAGCTAGGGAATTATCCCTATCTAGTTGGAATTTTTATTCTTGTGTATCTATCTTTCTATTTATCTATCTATTTATAAATCTATCTTTATGTCTATCTATCTATCTATGTATATATCTATATGACTATCAGTATAACTGTCTATCTATCTATCTATATATTTGTGTATCTATCTATCTATCTATCTGTCTATCTATTTTTCTATCTAGTCTATTTGTGTAACTATTAATCTATATATCTATCTATCTATCTATCTTTGTATCTATCTATCTGTCTATTTGTCTATTTTTCTATCTATCTAATAGATATTTATCTATTTTTCTATCTATATATATGTCTATCTGCCTATCTACATATCTATCTACCTATCTATTTATGTATTTTCTATCTATCAATCCATCCATCTATCTATCAATCTATCGGTCTATTTGTCTATATGTCTATCTATCTATCAATCAATTTGTCTATCTATCTATCAATCAATCTGTCTGTCTATTGATCTATATGTATATCTATTTATCTATATATATATATATATATATATATATATATATATATATCTCTATTTGTCTATCTGTATGTATGTCTATCTATTTATCTTTATATTTGTCTATCTATCTATCTATCTATATGTGTATCTATATATCTATAAATCTATCTATATATCTATCTATCTATCTATGTATATGTGTAAATGTTTATCTGTCCATATGTTTTTCTGCTTATCTATCTTTCTTTATATCTGTCTATCTATTTATCTGTATATCTATCTATATATCTATCTATCTACCTATGTAGTTATCTAACTTTATGATTATCTATTTATCAGTCTATCTATCTATGTATCTATCTATCTATCTGCCTAACTATCTGTATATCTATCTATCTATCTAACAAAATATTTATATATCTGCCTATCTATTTAATGGTCTATCTATATATCTGTCTATCTATCTATCTGTCTATCTATCTTTCTGTCTATCTATCTATCTATCCATCTATTTGTCTATCAATCAATCTATCTGTCTATCTGTCTATCTGCCTATCTGTCTTTTACCTATATGCCTGTCTATCTATATGTCTATCTATCTATATATCTCTCAAAATATTTGTCGATCTGTATATATGTATATATAGCTATTTGTCTATCATTTTATCAGTCTACCTATCTATTTATCTATCTATCTATCTATGTGTTGATATGTCCATTTATCTATCTGTATAATTGTTTGATTGTCAATCTATAAATCTATTTTTATGTATATCTATCTATTTATATATATGTCTATCTATATATCTATCTTACTATAAATCTATATATATATATATCTAACTATCTATATGTCATCTAATTATCTATCTATCTATCTATCTATGTATCTATCTATATGTCAATCTATATATCTGTAATTATGTCTATCTATTTATATGTATATCTATGTATATGTCTATTTATCTGTCTATCTATTTATCTGTCAATCTGTCTATGTGTCTATCTATATTTTTCTTTATCTATCTATCAATCTATCTGACAATCAATTTACCTATCTATTTTTCAATCTAATCTATGCATATCAATTTACCTATCTATTTTTCAATCTAATCTATGCATATGTCTATCTATCTATTTGTATATTTGAGTATCTGTCTATGTATCTATCTATCTATTTGTTTAACAATCTATTTGCCTATCTATCTTTAAACTAACAATTTATATATCAGTCTATTTGTTTAACAATCTATTTGCCTATCTGTCTATCAATCTAACTATCTATATATCTATCTATCTGTATATTTATTTATTATCTATATATCCATCTGCCTATATGTCTATCAATCTATCTATCTATGTGTCTATCTATCTATCAATATAACTATCTATCTATTTGTGTCTCTACATATTTTTTTTCTTCCTATCTATCTATCTATTTATCTATCTGTCTATCTATTTATTTTTTTATATGTCTATGAATCTATTTCCTATTGGTCTATCTGTCTATTTCCCAAACTATCTATCAATCAATTGGCCTATTTTTCAATCTGTCTAACTAATTAACTATCTATCTATCTATATATATGTATGTCGGTCTATATGTCTTTCTGTCTATCTGTCTAGAAATCTATTTGTCTATCTGTATATCTATCTATATGTATATTTATCTATCTATTTGTATATCTATCTGTCTATATATCTGTGTCCATGTTTATATGTTAATCTATCTATCTATATATCAATTTATCTATCTATCTACTTGTCTATCTATATATCTATCTAAATACCTATCTATCTGTATATATCAATCTATCTATCTATGTGTCTATCTGTAAGTCTATATAACTATCTATCTATTTGTGTATCTACATATTTTTTTATCTGCCTATATGTCTTTCTATCTATCTATTTATTTCTTTATCTATCTATCTATCTATCTACCTATCTATCTGCCAATCTATCTATCGATCTATCTGTCTATCTATTTATCTATCTATCTATATAAATATTTATCTCTCTATTTGTCAGTTAGTCTGTCGATCTGTCTATTAGTTAATCTCTATCTGTCTATCATTCTATCTATATACCAATCTATCTATCTATCTATTTGTCTGTCTATCTATATATCTATCTATCTATATATCTATCTATCTATTTATTTATTTGTCTGTCTATATGTATATCTGTCTATCTATCTATCAATCTATCTGTCGATCATTTATCTGACTATCTATAAATCTGTTCGTATGTCTATCTATCTATCTATATGTGTATATGACTATATGTCTATATGTATAACAATTTATCTAAATATATATCGATATATCTATTTATATATCTATTTGTGTATCTATCTATTAGTCTAGCAATCTTTCTATTTGTGTAACTTTCAATATATATATATCTATCTATTTGTTTATATGTCTTTCTGTTATATATTTAAATGTATTTCGGTCTATTTATCTATTTATCTATATGTCTGTCTATCTATGAATTTATCTATCTATCTAATCGTCAACTTGTATATTTATCTATTTATATATCTATCTACTTTTCTATCTATCATTTTTTATTAATCTATGTATCTATCTATGTATATATCTATGTATATATCTATGTGTCTATCTATTTATCTGTCTTTTTGTCTAGCTATTTATCAGTCTCTTTGTCTATATGTTTATCTTTCTAGCTATCTATCTGACTATCTATCTATTTGTCTATATGTCTATCTGTCTATCTGTCTATCTATCTATTTATTTATCTATATATTTGTCTATCTGTCTATCTATCTATCATTTTTATTTATATATGTCTATCTATTTATCTATATGTATATCTATCTATATGTATATATATCTATCTGTCTATCTATCTATCTGTCTATCTATCTATTTGTCTATCTATCAAACTATATATCTATCTATCTATATATCTATCTATCTAGTTATCAATATATTTTTAAATCTATCTACCTATCTATTTATGTATCTACCTTTATATCAGTCTGACTAAATATTAATTTGACAATCTATCTATATGCCTATCTTGATATCTATCTTTCTGACTATCTATCTATCAATTTGTTTATCTATCTATCTATATATCCATATTTCTTTCTATCTATGTATCTGTTTATGAATCTATATATAATTTTGTCTATCTATCTATTTGTCTATCTATCTTTTAATCTAACTTTCTATAAATCTGTCAATCTATCTATCTATCAATCTGTCTTGATGTAATATCTGACTATCAGTCTATCTGTCAGTTTATCTTTCTATCTATCTATGTGTATATCTTATCTATCTATCTATGAATCTATTTATCTATTTATATGTCTATCTGTCTAACTGTCTATCTGTCTATCGATCTATCTATCTATTTGTCTATCTATCTATCTGTTTGTCTATCTATATGTCTATTTGTCTATCTATGTATCTCTCTATCTCTCTATCAATATATTTACCTATTTATTTATTTGTCTATCTGTCAATCTATGTATCTGTCTATATATTTGTCTATTTATCTGTCTGTGTATCTGTCTATGTATTTATCTGTCTAACTATCTCACAATCTATTTTCTATCTACCTTACAATCTATCTTGTCTATCTGCCTATTTGTGAATTGATCAATCTATCTATCTTTCTATCTGTTTGCCTATATATCTATCTATCTATTTGTCTATCTGCCAATTTTTCTATCTATCTATCTGTCTATTTGTCTATCTGTCTTTTTATTTATTTTTCTATCAATCTATTTGTCTATCTATCATTATATCATTCTATCTATTTATTTATCTATTTATCTATCTATCTATCTATTTATCTATCTATCTTTCTTTCTATTGTCTACCTATCTATCTGTCTATCTCTGTATATATTTAATGTCTATCAGTCTATCTATCTATTTGTCCATCTTTCAATTTATCTATATTTCTATCTATCTATATATTATTTGTGTATTTCTCTTTCTGTCGATCTTTCTATTGGTCTATATATATATATATATATATATCTATCTATCTATGTGTCTATCTGTTTATTTATTTATCTATCTAATTCTCTATCTATCAATCTATCTATCTGTGTATCTATCTATCAGCTTCTCTAGCTATTTGTGTATAAGTCTATATGTCTAATTTGTTTATCTATCCGTATGGCTATCTGCATATCAGCATCTCTGTCTATTGTCTATCTATCTATCTATATATTTGACTATCTTTCTATCTTTCTATCACTCTATATGTCTATATGTCTATATGTCTATATGTTATATGTCTATATGTATATTTTTTATCTGTCTATCTAATTTATTGATCTATCTGGCTTTCTATCTATCTATCTTTTATCTATCTATTTCTCTATATGTCAATCTATCTATTTATCTATCTATCTATCTATATATCTATCTATCTCTCAATCTATCTATGTTTCAATCAATCAATCAATCTATCTGCCCATATATCTATCTGTCTATCGACCTATCTATCTATCTATCTGACTATCTATACATTTGTCTTTATGTCTATCTATGTATCTATATATGTATTTGACTATATGTTAATATGTATAACTACTAATCTAACTATATATCGATCTATCTATCTATCTATCAATGTATCTATATATATGTATCTATATATCAGTCTTTCTATATTTCTTTCTGTGTAACTATCAATATATATATATATATATATTTGTCTATATGTCTTTCTACCTATATTTCTATATGTCTATCGGTCTCTTTATCTATCTATCTATGAATCTATCTATCTATCTAATTATCAATTTGTCTGATATCTTTTTATCTATCTGCCTATTTGTCTATCTATCTATCTATGCATCTATCTATGTGTCTATCTATTTATCAGTTTATTTATCTATCTATATATCAATCTATTTTTCTATTGTCTATTTGTTTATCTGACTATCTGATTATCTGTATATTTGTGTATCTGTCTATCTATCTATCTATCTATCTTTATTTCTTTCTATCTGTTTATCTATCTTTCTATATGTCTAAATATCTATCTCTAACTATCTATCTGTCTAGATGTCAATCTATCTATCTGTATATCTATCTATATATCTATCTGACAAGCTATCTATTGCCTATCTTTATATCTATCTATCTGACTAACAATCAATCAATCAATATATCGATCTATCTATATATCAATCCATCTTTCTATCTGTTTATCTGTGTATCTATTTATCTATCTGTCTGTCTTTCTGTCAATTTGTCTATCAGTCTATTTGTGTGTATATATATATATATATCTGTATGTCTATCTATCTATCTATGTGTATATCTATCTGTCTGTCTATCTACCTTTCGGTCTATTTATTTATATGTCTAACTATCTATCTGTCTATCAATCTATCTATCTGTTTGTCTGTTTATCTGTCTATCAATCTATCTATCTATTTCACCATCTCTCTATCAATATATCTATCTATCTATAATCTGTCTAATTGTCATTTTATGTACCGATCTATCTATTTGTCTATTTATCTGACTATCTTTCGGTCTATGTATCTATCTGTCTATTTGTCTAACAATCAATTTGTCTATCTATCCTATCTATCTTACAATATATCTATCTGTCTATCTGTCTATTTGACAATCAATCAATCTATCTATATGTCTATGTGTTTGCCTATATATCAATCTATATATTGTCTATTAATGTATTTTCTATCTATCTATCTATCTGTCTATTTGTCTATCTGTCTATTTATATATTTGTCTATCTATCTATTTATATATTTGTCTATCAATCTTTTGTATATATATCTATTTGTCTATCTATCATTTATCTTTCTTTCTAACTGTCTATTTGTTTATTTGTCTATTAATCTATTGGTCTATTTGTATATTTTACTATTTGTTTATCTGTCTAAGTGTCTATCTATCTATCTACTGTCTATGTTTCTATCTATCTTTATGTATTTTTATCTGTCTATCTATCTATCTGTCTGTCTATCTTTGTACTATCTATCTGTTTATCTTTCGATCTGTCTTTCTGCCTATCTATCTATCTATCTATCTATTTATCGATCTATTTTTCAATTTATCTATATATCTATATAATTGTTATCTATCTATATATCTGTCTATCTATCTATGTTACTATCTATCTATATATCTATCCATATATCTGTCTATCTATCTATTTATTAATTTGTCTATCTATCTATTTGTCTTTCTATATATCTGGCTATCTTTTAATCTGACTATGTATTTATCTGTCTATCTATTTTTCTATTTTTCTATCTATCTATATGTTTATATATCTGTCTGTTTGTCTGTCTGTCAACTTCTCTATCTATCTATCTATCATTCTATATGTCTATCTATCTATTAATTTTTCTATCTATCTATCTATCTATCTGTGTATCTATCTATCTATCTATCTATCTTTCTAACTCTTTATCTATTTATATATTTAAATGTCTATTTATCTATATATCTATCTATCTATCTATTTTTCTATCTATCTGTCTGTCTATCTTTCTTTTTTACTATCCATCTATCTAATTATATATCTGCCTATCTATTATCTATCTATCTATCTATCTACCTATCAATCAATCAATCTGTCTATCTATGTATCTATCTGCCTATCTATATGTCTATCTATTTTTCTATCTGTCTGTCTAACAATATATCTGTCTATCTATATATTTATCTATCTGACTATATATATATATATATATATATATATATATTATATCTATCTATCTACCTATCTGTCTATATGAAAATCTATCTATGTATATATCCAATCTATCTACCTATGGTCTATAAATCTATCTATCTAATTGTCTATTTGCATATCTATCTATTTTCCTATCTATCTACCAATTTATCTGTCTATCTTTTTATCTATATATATATATATATATTTGTTTATCTCTCTATCTCTCTATATGTCTATCTATCTATCTAATTATCTATATGTATATCTGTCAAACATATCTATATGTCTATCTGTCTATTTGTCTATCTATCTATCTATTGATCTGTCTGTCTATCTATCTGTCTATCTGTCTATCTATCTATCTATCTATCTATCTATATTTCTGTCTGTCTCTCTATCTGTCTATCTATCTATTTATGTATATGTCTATATGTATATCTGTATAACTATCTTTCTATCTATCTATTTGTGTATCTCTCTATATGTATATCTATCATTCTATTTGTCTAACTATCAATATATATATATATATATCTATATTTATATTTATATTTATATTTATAAATAATAAATAAATAATTAAATAAATAAATAAATAATATATATATATATATATATATATATATATATATAGCTATTTATATTGTCTATAGGTATTATTATCTATATGTCTATATGTCTTTCTATCTATCTTGCAATCTGTCTATCTATGTATGTATCTATCTGTCTATTTGTCTATCTATTATTTATCTATATGTATATCTATCTATTTGTCTATATGTCAATTTGTCTATCTATCTATCTATCTATTTATCTATCTATTTGTTTGTCTATCTATCTATCTATCTATCTGTCTATTCGTATATTTGTCTATCTATGTATCAGTCTATGTGACTATTTGTCTATCCGTCTATCTGTCTATTGTCTATCTATTTATTTATCTATCTATCTATTTATCAATCTATCTATATGTCTATCTGTCTATGTATCTATCTTTCTATATGTCTATCTATTTATCTATGTATTTGTCTATCTATCTATCTATCTATCTGTTTGTCAAATTGTTTATCTGTCTATCTATCTATCTGTCAATCTATTATCCGTTTATCTATCTATCTGTCTAACTATCTATATATCTATCTATTTATTTATCTATGTTTTTTTTCTATCAATCTATTTGTGTATTTGTGTATCTGTCTATCTATGTATCTATCTATCTGACTATCTATATATATGAATATCTTTATATCTGTCTATATGATTCTTAATTTGTCAAACTATCATTAATCAATTTGATTATTTGTCTATCGTTATATTGTCCATCTTTCTATCTGTCTAACTATTTTTTTGTCTATCTTTATTTCTATATATCTATCGATTTTTCTATCTATCTATCTATGTATCTATCTCTTTATCTATCTATATGTCTATCGGGTCTATCTGCCTTTCTTTCTATATAACTATCTCTCTATCTATCTAACTATCTATCTAACTATCTCTCTATCTATCTAACTATCTATATATCTATCTATTGTATCTGCCTATTTGTATATGTGCATATCTGCCTATATTCTTATGTACCAATCAATATATCTGTTTATCTATCTATTAGTCAATCTATCAATCTTTATATGTCTACCTATCTATATGTCTATCTGTCTATCTATCATGTGTCTATCTGTCTATCTATCTATTTTTGTACCTTTCTATTTATCTATATATCTATCTGTCTTTCTATCTATTTGTTTATTTGTGTATTTCTATATCTATTGATCTGTCTATTTATCTATCTATCTTTATGTTTATATGTCTATCTGCCTATCTATCTATTTGTCTAATATTTATATCTGTCATTTTATCATTTGTGCATCTATCTATCAGCATAGTCTGCCTATTTATCTATAAGTCTATATGTCTAATTTGTTAATCTATCCATATGGCTATCTGAATATCAGGCTATGTGTCTATTTTTTATCTATCTATCTATATATCTATCTATCTTACTATCTTTCTATTACTCTATCTGGCTATATGTCTATCTTTTTATCTGTCTATCTAACTAATGATCTATCTGTCTATCTATATATCTATATATATATATTTATCTATCTCTCTATATATCTATGTGTCAATCAATCAATCTATCTGTCTATCTGCGTATCTATCTATCTACCTATCTATATATTTATCTATATATCAATCGATCTATCTATCTTTCTATCTAGCTATCTATCATTCTATTTATCTGAATATATGTCTATCTATCTATGTGTATATCTGTCTATCAGTCTATCTATATATTGTCTATCTCTCTACCTATCTATCTGTCTATCTATCTATATGTCAAACTATCTATTTATCTATCTATCAATCAACCTATCTATCTATCTGTATATTTGTCTATTTGTCCATATATCTTTTTTTCAATCTTTATATCTGTCTATTTATCTATCTGTCTATCTATATATCTATATATAATTTATCTATCTCTCTATATATCTATGTGTCAATCAATCAATCAATCTATCTGTCTATCTACGTATCTGTCTATCTACCTATCTATCTATTTATCTGTCTATCTATCGATCTATCTATCTTCTATCTACGTATCTATCTTTCTATTTATCTGAATATATGTCTATCTATCTATGTATATCTGTCTATATGTCTATCTTTCAATCAATCAAACAATCTATCTGTCTATATGTCTATCTTTCAATCAATCTATTTGTCTATTTATCTATTTGTCTATCACTCTATCTGTCCATCAATTTATTTATCTATCTATTTGTTTCTTTGTCCTATTTATCTATCTATTTATATGTCTATCTGTCTATCTCTCTATCTGTCTATCTATCTATCTGTCTATATATCTATCTACCTACCTACCTACCTATATTTCTACCTGTATATAAGTATATATGTCTATCTATCTATATGTGTATCAATCCATATGACTATCTATCTATCAGGCTATCTGTCTATTTGTCTATCTGCCTTTCTATCTATCTATCTATTTATCTAGCTATCTGTCTATCTATCTATCTTCTATTTGTCTATCTGTCTATATTTTATCTATCTATCTATCTATCTATCTATCTAATCTAACTATTAGTTTATTTGTCGTTCTATACATCTGTCTATTTATCTATCTATATTTCTATATATCTATCTAATTATCTTTCTGGTCTTCTATCTATCTATATGTCTTTCAATCTGTCTATTAGTCTATTTGTCTATCTATCTATCTATCTATCTATATGTCTGTTTATCTATCTTTCTATCTATCTACCTATATGTCTATAAGTCTATATGTTTATCAGTCTATATGTCTGTCTAGTTATATGCAACTCTAGCTATCTGGCTATATGTCTATTTGTCTATCTGTCTTTCAATCAATCAATCAATCTATCTATCTATCTATCTGTCTAACTATCTATTTGTCTAGCTATTGATCTATCTATTCATCAATTTATCTATATGTCTGTCTGTCTAATTTTCTATCTATCTATCAGTCTATCAGACTCTCAGTCTATCTTTCTATTTGTCTATCTATTTTTCTATTTTTCTATCTATCTATTGTCTTTTCGTACATTTACTTATATATCTATCTATCTGTCTCTCTATCTAATTATCTGCCTATCTATCTATCTCTCTGTTTATCTGTCTATCTATACATCTATCTATCATTCTCTCCATCTGTCTATCAGTCTATCTATCTATCTATCTATCTATATATCTATCTATCATTCTATCTATCTATCTATCAATATATTTGTCTATCTATTTTTCTATCTACATGTCAATGTGTTTATCTGTCTATCTGTCTATCTCTCAATCTATTTATCTATCTATCTTTGGATATATCTACTATATAACTGTCTATCTTTTTATTTGTCTATATGCCTATCTTTAAATCTTTCTAATGTCTATCTATCTATATGTGTAAATGTCTATATGCCTATCTATATAACTATCTATCTATCTATTTATCTATATATCTATCTATTTATCTATCTATCTATATGTCTATCTGTCTATCCATCTATATGTCTATATATTATCTGTTTATCAATTTATTTGTCACAACAATATAAATTCCATATAGTAAGGGACAATTCCCTAGCTAAATGGGCAATTTTCAATCACTATAGTATATAGCAATGGATTAACGACAGAAATGTTCCCAATCTAAGTGCTCGTCACTAAAATTTAGCTAGGGAAAGTGTCCCTAACTAATAATTTAGTGACGGAATAATCTATAGCTAAAAAAATAATTTTTCTAGTTAAATTAGCAATCTAAACGAGAGTTTCCGTCGCTAAATGGAAATAACGAATGAAGCTTTCCCAAACTAAGTGCTCGTCTCTAAATTTTAGAGACGGAAATAGTCCTTATCAAAATAAATTTAGAGACGGAAATAAATCCATTACTAAAATAAAGATATCCCTTACTAAATTAGCTAGGAAATTTTGCTCCTAATTTAGTGGAAATTTTCCTAGCTATTTTAATTTCAAAACTATTTTCAGATTTAATTTATTTAAAATTTTTTAATTAAATAATTTACTATTTTTATATTAAATTGAATACAAACAGAAACTATAAATGATAATTTATAATTAAAAAATCATCATATAATAACTTATTCTAATAAATTATTTTACAAAATTAAAATAAAAAAATAATAAAATGTGATTGCATCTTATTCAATAATGTATTTACCGACCGTGATAAAGTATCATCTATCCATGCATTGATGTTGCTTTCTCTCTCTCTACTCATTTGAACACCAATTTTCACTGCGAAAAAACTATCCGAGTCATGATGCTTCATGTTTGTTGAAACATCCCTTTGCTTATACAAGCTCCATATGGGAAATAATACGGTATCATATCTGTATGAAATTTAAACCACCAAATCAAATCAAAATAAATAAATAAAAACTATGTTTTGATAAATATAAATACTATAGTATATATGTACATATATATTAACATTTCACTTGTAAATTTATTTCTACAGCATATGTACATATATACTGAGTACATATATACTTAGTATTATTGTACATAAAATACTGTAAAATTATAAGAATGTATATACAAAATATATACAATACGTATATATCACATTTGTTGCTGTTGCTGCAACTGTAGCTTCCACTGCCGCTGCTACCACCGTTGCTACCACCACTGCTGCTGCTGATGCCGCTGCTGTCGCTACTCTGCTGTAGCTGTCGCTGGCTGCCTTCGCAGTCACTATTGTTGTTGTTGCCACTACTGCAGCCACCATCACTATTGCTGCCACTGCCTTTCCATTGCCTATGCCATCCATCGCCACTGCCACTGCTGCAGCCACTACGGCCACTGATTATAAAAGTGGGGCGGACGATGATGCTCGTCTGATGAACTTCTGTCACAACCACTCGTTTTGAGATTGAGCAAGTTTTTGACTAGGGACAAGTTGTTTATCCCAAAATAAGACCTGATATCCCTCTTGGACCAAAAATACACGACACTACACGAGCATCATCATCATTATCATAATCATCCTAAGCCCTAGTACAATTAGTACCAATCATTGCGAACCAATAGCAAGAAAACTTATTTACTCATACGTTCGTTTTGTACCATGTGATAATTGCATATCAACACAATTACTATGATATTAAGACCAACTTCAATCTGTCTGGTTGGCATGGACTAGAAAATCATAATTTCACAGCTTTATGGAAAATCTAAAATCCATGTCTTTTATTACCTACATCAATAAATAATGCATGATGATGACCAAACTAGCCCGAGTAATTATATATTCAAAGGTATGTCTATGTGTAATTGGGTGTGTATGTATAACAATATAAACATGTCTACAAATAAATATATGCACCCACTTATGCATATACTCGGTATACGTACATATATATGACAGTTTAAAGTATGTATTACCGAGTACATACGTACATATATACTACAGTATAAAGTATGTATACCGAGTATATACATATGTATATATTGTAGTATATATTGTATTAATATACTGAGTATATACGTACAAATATATTCAATAAATATGAACATATACTCAGTATATACGTACTTATATACTCAGTATATACGTAGATATATAATTAGTATATACGTACATTTATACCAAGTATATATCTACATATATACAGCAGTTATTATATGTACGTATATATAATCACATAACGTTAGATGACACACACACTTGTACTTTCATGCATTACACATACCATCAAAGACAACAGAAAAAAATAATATAAGACTTAAAAAAACAGATATAGGTCTCTCAGAATTGGTCAGCATTTCTAGTTCTTATTCCTCTCGTACTCCATGTAGATAAAGAATATTGTTATACCTGCACATGGAGCATAACATACTACATTTACAAACCAATAACCGATAACAAGCAGTTGCTGATTTGAACTGCGACAACGCATATCTGCACAAAATAAGTGTGTCAAGAAACAAACCTGGGTTTGCTTGGAATTAATTTTTTTGGTTCATCTAACAGCTTTAGAAGCTAAGGTGTTGTTCCCAGCATCATGGAGGACCAACCAAGGCTTTTACATACTTATAATAACCTTAAAACTCTACCCAAAAATTCGGGGACCCACAAATATATTCACAGATATTTACAAATAGTTATTATATACATGAACAAACACAAATTAAAGTTAATAGTTATACAACTTCAACAAAATTTAATTAAATAATTTAATTTTTTATATTAAATTGAATAAAAAACAGAAACTATAAATAATAATTTATAATTAACAAAAAAATCATTTAATAACTTATTTTAATACAATATTTTACATTATTAAAACAAAAAAATAACAAATTTGTATTACATCTTATTCATCAATGTATCTGTCGATAGTGCATAAAGTATAATCTATCCATGCATTGCCATTGCTTTATTTCCCTCTGCTCCTCTAATCACCAACTCTTTGCTGGCGACAAAGCTATCTGAGTCACGGTGTATCATGTCTAATGAAAATCCTGTCATTTATACAGGCTTCGTATTTGGAACAATGCGGTTCCATATCTGTAAGAAATTTAAACCACTCGCTCAAATCAAAAATAAATAAAAATCTATGTTTTGATAAATATATAATACTACAGTATATATGTACATATATACTTGCATTCCACTCATACACATTATAGTATATGTACATAAAAACTACAGTATTATGTGTACATATTTACTGAGTACTATATACTCCATATATACGTACATAAAATACTGTTGTATTATACGTACGTATATACTGAGTATATACGTATGTATATACCATATTTGTTGTTGATGCTGCTGCTGCTACTATTACTGCTACCATTGCTGCCACCGCTACCTTTGTTGATAATAATGCAGGGCAGCGATCCTCGACTGATGAACTTGAGATTATGTAAGTTTTTGACGAGCAGCGAGATGCTTCTCCCAAATATGACCCGATATTCCTCTTACACCAGAATTAGAACCAATCATTGCAGAACCTAGAGCAAAAAAAACTTATTTACTCATACGTTCACTTTGTGTACCATGATATTAATTGCATATCAATACAATTACTAAGATTTATTATGACCAACCTTTATCTCCTGGCTGGCCTGGACCATAAATCTTCATCCAACAGCTTTAGAAAAAGTCTATATCCATGGCTTTTATTACTTACATCAGTGAGTAATGCACATGATGACCAGACCAGCCCGAGCAATTATATTTTCAAAAGAGTGTCTATGTGTAAATGGGTGTGTACGTATGATAATATATACATGTCTATAAATAATATATGCACCCACTTATGTATATACTCGGTATATACATACGTATATACTATAGTATAAAAGTAAGCATATATCGAGTATATACGTACATATACTACAGTATAAAAGTAAGCATATACCGAATATATACGTACATATATACTACAGTATAAAAGTATGTATATATTGAGTATATACGCATGTATATACTATAGTATAAAAGTACTTATATACCGAGTATATACATACGTATATACTACAGTATATATGTAAGTATATACTAAGTATATATGTACAAATATACTAGTATATATGAATGTATATACAGAGGATATACGTACGAATATACTTAGTATATATGAACACATCTACTCAGTATATACGTACTTCTATACTAAGTATATACGTAGATATATACTCAGTATATACGTACATTTGTATAAAGTATATATCTACGTATATACTACAGTATTATATGTACGTACATATAATCACATAGCCTTAGATGACATACACACTTGTACTTTCATGCAAATACACATACCATCAAATATAACATAAAAAATTATATAGGAGAAATAATAAATTTTTTTTTTCTAAAATTATTTTCATTAATTAATAAATAATATTACAAAAAATAACCATTAAAATTTCATTACCTATTAACCATAAATTTTTTTATCTGTGAAATAATATCATTTATGGTTAAATAAAAATGTATTTAATTTTTTAAATTTAAATTAATAAATTTATAATTTTATTTTGCTTTTTATTTTTGTCTCTTTTTTTTCTATATATATACATACATTTTTTTATTTGAGTTTTCTTGAAATATAAAAATGCTAGGGCAAGACATTCAAGCACTTAAACAATTTTTCTTATCTTTGCGAATGAATACTCTCAAGTGTATCAAGTCAATACCCATTTCAAAAAAATATGGTAAGTATGCTAGTTAAATGCTTGAATCTTCATGGCAGTTTGGCGGACATTATAAATTTTACAGGAGATTAGTTGTATCTTCTTTTCGAATTCATGACTTGATGGTTTTGGTTGCATTTTTATTTCGTCAACATGGCTAATCAATGCATCATATTAGGAACCAATATAAGCACAATAATAGACTCGTGCATCCGTGTCACTGATAATGACAGAGTAATTGTTAATAAAAAAATAGTGCATGCGAGTACTGATTCATCTCTCTCCAAACTCCTTGAGAGTTTTTTTTCTGTTTGATGATTCTCATCCTCATCTTTATTTGCAGGTATTCTTCATTTTCATGCTATACAGCACTTTAAATCATCATGATCGACTTAAGGTATGAATCATTATTATGTTACAGGTCTTCTTCATCCATAAAAGATCTATAAAATGTTTCACGAGATTTCACACATATGCAATGACATTCGATGTGATTGCACCCTCTCCTTGGAAAATATTTGATTGTCATAATGGTAATATCTAGCCTTTTTTCAAACTCCTTAGCGTGTTTTAAATGTGGCTATGAGTTTAATTTATGCTAAGTATTAGCACCAAATATTATAAGGTTGCGACTTTTCAAGGAAAAAGGATTGTGGCAGTCATGGCAGAGTAAGTTTTGTTCTGAGAACTGTGGCTTGTAGCTTGTTTGCTTCATCTTTCAAAGCGAGAAATTTTGCTTTCAGCATTGAGATGATCATTCTGTTATAATGGTTGTTGGTGTTTTTGATGGGACTTGCGAATCCATTTTCCAAACTCTCGTTTCTTTAGGTTCTTCGATATATTGTAAGGTTCTTTTGTATAATTTCTCGTCTTCCTAAAATTTTCTTACTTTTTGATAGAAAACTAATCTGTATTTTTCGGTAGATGGCACTTCTATTTCTACAGAGGCAGCATGGTTGAAAGCTTGATGGGCACATTGATATTATTCACAAGCGGTTGTACAATGAATGGCTTCCTGGTTAGATGAACAATTGTTGCTTGATGAGTTGTGGAGTTATAAAAAACAAGCTATATCTCTACCAACATAATTTTGCTTGATAGAATTACCATAAAATTTATAGAGGTATTTACTTAGTATATTTACATTCATAAGTTATAATGATAATAAATAAAAATATTTTTTTTATTAATTCAAGTAATTTACCAAACATTCTTTAAATGTGTTAATTATCCATTTGGTTGAATTTAACTTATTCACTAAGTTGTCTTTTAGTTAGCATTTAATTTTTTATTTTAGCTATAACTCAAACTATAATGTACTGTGTATATGTTTTTGGGTTTTCTAATCTCAAGTTTGGTTTGTATAATGTGTGATTTGCATTAGTTAATTAACTAGACCCTCCAGTTGTAGGGGTATAAAACCAAGAGATCTATTGATGCGGTGATATTGGTGAAGATAAGAGATGGAATTGATGGTATAGTAATGCATAAATGAAATTTTGAGTTTTCATGGAAATTTTTAACATTTATTTTGTGAATTTGATATCTCTATTTTGGTTGTCTTGGCAGTTATTCTATATCATTCAGTGATTCACAAGAAATGTGCTCCACAATAGGGCTACATTAGAGTAGGCTTTAAAAGTAACGTAGCTACCCTTTTTTGTAACTTTAGCTCTAAATGTTGTTTGTTTAGAGCAATCTCAACCTAATGTTTTACTTTCACCTTAATTCACAAGAAAATGCTAATGAACTATGATATAAAGATGATTGACTCTACATTGGATGTTAGCTTAAACTAACATTTATTAATCTTTGGGTGGTAGGATTAGAAGGATGAGGGGTTGCATATAGGTATTTTGGTATATTATTTTCATTGCTTATATTATCTTTTACAAATGTGTTGTGTAATTATATAAATACTAATATTGGTTTTCATAATAACTTTCAAGTTAAATTTGTTTTGAGAGAATAATATATTAAGATGATTGATCGCTTGAGAAATTTTTATATTACATAGTCTATTCTAACACAGTCTCTTCAAAGTTACTGAGTAAAATTAATCGAGATATTTAACTTTTTTTATAATCTTGTAAAAGCGAGCGCCTTGTGTAGTTGTGGTGAATGTAATCTCCATATCTATCTTATCTTATCCTAATATATGGAAGCATTTTAAATATGAAGGCTAGATAAAAAAATAAATTGTACCAATATCTTATCTTGACAGTCTTACCTCAAAAGATAAAAAGATCGTGCATGATAAATCTTGAATTTGAGACTTACTGTTCATAGAGTTAGGACAAATTTTTGTCATCACTTAAAGATGTTATATCTTATTAGATAGAAAAATATATCTATTTGAACATTTGAATAAGTCATGAAATTGAAGACCAAATGAAGAACATATTCATCCATTATTTGAATTCCACAAGAATTTGAAAATTGGATTTGAAAATATATCAATTATAATTGGTAGCTACTTATAAATTACTATAAATTCTTAGGAAATCTTTCATTTATAGTGATTTTCTTATAAATGTGTAAAATAAGTGTTGTAAATCTGTATGTCTAAGTATATTCCATTCTAATTCATAAGATATTTAAATCTAAATGAGATTATTAATTCTACTTTCTTTTAATATAATCAAATCATAACCTAAAGAGTAAATAGGCATGAGGAAGCATTAGAAGAGCTTATACAAGCTACCAATTTTCTAATCATTCTTTGCCTATTGTGATAGATTCTATTAATGTATTAGAATGTATCTAACTTTAATGACATAGGACTCATTGAGATTTTAATTTAGAGATTTTGGAAACTATATCTTTGTCCGTCACCAGCATGTTTCATAACTATTCGTTTGCTTGAAAGTGTTGCAGATAGCAAAAATGGCTCATTTCTCTGCACTCACACATTGCTTTTTCGATTAAATACAACCATTTTCAGCATGAGGGAGTTGTTTAAGGCAAAGTCATGGAACTATCATTCTGAATTTTCATCTGGAAATATGCAAAGAAATGTCTTCTTGCCTGAAATTAAAATTAATGCTATGAAAGTTGAAGATCCTGGAAGTGGTGATGATGGTGAGGTAGAAAAATCAACTCTGGAATTCACCAACTTAGTTCTCTTAATGATGCCTCTGATTAGTTCTTTGATGTTCCTAATGCCATTGAGTTTTTGATATTGACCATTTGGATAATGGAAGGTCTTCTGAAGTAAACCCTGATCTTCATGCTCCTATACTCCAAAAAACTTTTTTTACAACTTTCAAAATGTTCTTGTTAACACAATCTTATTTTCAAATTATGATGTTCTTTTGCAGAATATCAAACAATCAAAGTTATCTTCCAAAACTATCATCAAGAAGCTCCATGATTTTGCTGGTTAGACCCATTTTATCAGTTATTTAATTTTTTCCATGATCTTCTATACTTATTGATACATTTTATATATTTGCGATGAGTGATTATAATGTGAATTAACAAGTTTAGAAGTAGATGATAAATGATATATATATATAAACATAAAGAGTGTTTATAACTTTTAGGAGAGTGGCTTGAAGACCAATAATTTTTTCATGTGCTTTGCTATATGAAGTTTGCAAATTTTGTAGCCATTTGATTTTGTTCTTGTTGGAAGGCCAAACATCTATTTTTTGAAGTTGTTTATATATTTATTGTTTAATTAATTAATAATTAAAAATTGTAAGGTGTTTTTTGTCATGTGTGCCTTGCTACACGCACATGAACTTGTTGAAAATAATTTGATAATTAAAAAAAAGTTAGTCTTTATGTTTTTTATATTTATTGTTTAATTAATGTTTTGATAATGAAAAATTAAACATTTTGAGAATTTAAAACACAAAAACACTATCTTGTTGTCTAGAGCAAGACAACCCTGACTAGCATCAAGCGCCTCCTTCTCTCTCTGACATGGATACATCATAACCTAATAGTCGAGTAAGAGAGATTTCCTTCAGCCATGAAGTTTTTATTGATTTGAGATATGCTTTCTACCCTTACTCTTCATCATTTATCTTAATGCAAAATGTGTGTTTTGATTCTGGTGTTTATTTTTCCAAATTCATCTTTTGCCTAGCTATTATATATTCTCTCATAAGACTTGGCTACTAGTTCTAGTAATACAATTGAGTTACCGTATATTGCATTTTCTATATAAATTATATAGTAGATATTTGTCTATATGACATCATGTAAAGTCAAGTTGTTACCACAATTATAAAAATGGGTGAAGATCCTACTCATGCACAAAGTATTAATCTGGATGTTCGTGGTAAATCATTACAAGTACCAAAATCATGAATCACCATGGTATGCTTGGATTGATTATATACACTGATTCGTATACATACTTCATGCTTGATATAATGCATTCACATTGTGTGGATGTTGATGTTGCACACTAGGTATGCATGCTTGATATCCATGTATTTTGCCACTCAGTCAGTCTATGGATTTTGATGTTAATCACAAAATGAGTGTTGGTATTTGTGGAAGTAGTTTGTATATTTGGATGTGCAAAATGCTTGCTGGCTATTGGCTATTGCTAAGGATTTAATTAGGAAGTGTCCTAATTCAACCTAACTAAGTCTAAAGCTCATGGTAAGAGTCACTGATAAAATTGAACCGATGGGCTTCTTTGTGCCAAATAAGATAACTAAGTACATGCTATTTTTTGTGATTTTTAGCTAGATGTTTTTTTATAGATAACAAAGCATTCATATTAGGTTTATTTGATTGACGATCATGTGTGTAATAGCTAAATCTAGCTCTAAGCAAATTATATTTTATTTACATAAATCTTTAATGTTCCAATATTTATTATAGTTTATTTTGATATGTTTGTAACATTTTGAAATAATTTCTTGATAAGTATATTGGTTCATTTTTTTCTGGCTTGTTATTTTGTTGATTGGTTTTATCTCTTTATTTTTCATAACTATATTTCATCATCTTCTTGGTAAAAAATCTAAGCTCTATTTGCATTTGTAGACGAAACATCGATAAAGGATGGAAAATGCTCGATGATAAGTATTGTTTTGTATATGCAGCCCTAAAATAAATGAAAAGGTATCGATAAAATGCTTGAAATTGGGAGATAAACTTGTTGTAGATGCTTTAGCTGCTGGATCTAGTCAACCAGCGCATCTAAAAATTAAGTAATATTTTCCTTCATGTATGCTTGGTTTTGTTTTGTGTTAGAATGTGCCTTTTATTAGTTAATATTATTGTAGCTTTGATTTGTGATTTTAGTGTTGATGATTATTTTGTTGAGGAAGTTCAGAATATTTTTTATGAGCAGTACCAAATGCAATACAAAAGTAGATGCCTTATATGGAGTCACAGTAAGTGCTCTTGAAAAGACAGATAGCACATAGAGTTCTAGCAGTTCCCAAGAAAAAGCTAGCACAAATGCATCAGCTAATGATGAATGATGATTTAGTTTTAAATGAATATACCTATGTAATGTTTTAGTTTTAACTATGTAACTATTGTATTAGAAAAATTCATTAACTAATACTTTTTGTAAATTATAAATAATGGTTTATAGTAAATGTTTTTATTCAATTTAATATAAAAATTTAAAAATGTAATCAAATTTTGTGTAAAAAAATTGTGAAAATAGCATTGGAATAAAAATAGCTAGGGATTTTTCCCTTGCTAATTTAGCTAGAAAATTTTTTGTACATATTTAGTCGAAAATTATTACTACTATTTTAATTATGATTAAAATTAGCAAGAGAAAAATATAATTAGCTTGGAATTTCCAAGTTAAAAAATTTGCTAGAAAATTTTGTTCTCGTTAATATTTTGTAATGAACACTTTAGCTAGGAATATTTCTGTCGTTAATCCATCATTATTCTATTTTAAAGATGCAATAAGCCCAAATAGCTAGGAAAATTTCTTTAGCTATTTGGGCTTTTCTTGTAATGTAGATAGATAGATAAATAGAATATAGGCAGATAGGCAAATAGACAAATAAACAGATAGTCAGATAGATAGATAGATAGAGAAAGATAGAGAGAGAGAGAGAGATAGATATTGATTGATTGACAAATTGACAGATAGATAGATAGATAGACATATAGACATATAGACAAATAAAAAGATAGATAGATAGATAGACATATAGACAAATAGAATGATAGATAGATAGATAGACAGATAGGTAGGTAGGTAGGTAGATAGACAGATTGACAGATAGATAGATAAATAGATATGTAGATATATAGATAGGCAATAGACATATAGACAAAGATATATAGATAGACATGTAGATAGGTAGGCAAGTAGACACATAAATAGATAGATTCATAAATAGATAGAGATTTAGATAGATAGATAGATAGATAGATAGACAGATAGACATATATATAGATAGATAGATAGTCAGATATATAGATAGATTATTAGATAGACATAGATAGATAGATAATAACTTGATAGACAAATAGATAGATAAAAAATTAGATAGATAGATAGATATAAACAAATAGACATATTGACATATTGATAGATAGATAGATAGATTGACTGATAGCCAAATAGCCAGATAGATAGATAGTCAGATAGTCAGATAGATAGATATAAATAAAAAATTTCTAGATAGACTGATAGATAAATAGACACATAGGCATATAGACATATAGATAGATAGATATATAGATAGACAAATAAATATATAGAAGAATAAAAAGATAGATAGAAAGACAGATACATAGATAGACAGATATACAAATAGACAAATAGATAGATAGATAGAGACAGACAGATAGATATAGACAAATAGACAGACAACAAACAATAAATAGATAGATAGATAGATATATAGAAAAATAGATAGATAGATGACAGAAAGTCAGATAGACAAATAGATAGATCGGCAGATAGATAGACAGATAGATAAATAGATAAGAAGGCTACCCTGCCCCACCACTCCCTGTGGCACCTTGCTCCCATGTGGCTTTTTTAGAACATTCTTCTCCTCTCCATGTGATTGGACCAAAGATTATGATCGCTTAGATTCATTATGTTTGTCTATCAACCCTATAGTTTCTGCTACCATATGGTTCTTCTCTTGGTTCGAAGCTAGCACCATCACTTCATTATATGTGACAACCTAACTGCAAAAGTTCATTGAATACACATCCATGGCTATAAATAATTTAATATACACTCCATAAAATAATATGCACTCATTAAAAATACTCATTCACAAATATATAAAAATTGTAATTAAGACATGAACAAACACAAATCTGAGTTGATAGTCATACAACTCCAAAATATCTAAAAGATTGCCAGGAATGATGTTTAGAGAGAGAGAAGAGTAAAAAAATAAAATATTTCATAAATAATGAAGATAATAATAGCTTAACCTCCTTTTTATCTTGCAGAGATTGGTAAAGATTGAACCCATCCATAGGAAGAACCATGACAAAGTTTAAGGCGTTGAATCAGAATTTATTCGTGTCTCACATCAAATGTCCTGCAAAGATTCATAGTTAGGTTAATCAGAAAAATAAAAAAACTAGTATAAATAAAATTGATACCACCAAAAAGTTTCATCCTATTTAGCTACACATTGAAAAAAATCAAAAATCATTGAGAAATAATTCTGATACAAATTCATCCTCATTATTAGTTGGTGCATTTTTGCTAGCCTCTCCTACGTGGTTTCGCAGCTGGTTCTCTGAATGCTATCTGTCGCATCAAGGTAGCTAACTATGACTCCATATAGGTGATCTGCTATTGCATTATTCTTAACTTTTTTCATCATCATTCAATTCTTTAATCTCTTCATTCATTTCTTTTATTTTTTGCATATCTTCCTTCAAATGAGTAATCTGCTCATCCTTCACTTTTTTAATTTCTTGTATTTCTTCTTCAAATGAGAAATCTGCTCATCCTTCTCTTTCATTTTGGTCCATAACTTCAAAATATTAATTTGTTTCCATTACTTGTTGTTCGACTACCTAACTAACCACTGTAACAAATGAATTAGAAGTACAGCTGCTACAACAAAATGTCACTCCCTTCAAGCTGATGCCATACACTCGCTGCTTCTTATGACCTCCTATGATTTCCAAATAGATAGGATCATAGTCAATTGGTTGAAGATCCATAGAAGCCTCAACTTGTTGAGAAGCAACTCTCACATGATTCTCCATGAGTTCTATGAAAAAATAAAAAAAATAATTTTCTAGATAAACATAAAATAAATTTAATATTTTGGATTCCAAACTACTTTCAAAATTTACTGTAGTATTATAGAATTTTATTAATATAATAGATTCTTACAGAAATAATTGAGACTTGTTGACAACAAACTGACCATCCACTTTCTTCACATGCATCTTCTTGAAAATCTCATAAAAATTGAGATCTCGACCCAATTCTCCAGCCTAGAGTATATTTATAAAGTCAAAAAAATGTTAAAAATTTAAACAAAATTAATAAAACCATGCACAAATTTGATTTATTTGGACTATTAGTAAAACTACTAAATATATAAATGTTCTAAACTTTAAAATTGTACAAAATCTCGAGCATGCTCAATGCTCGACTTTGACCCTCTGTGTGGCGAGACATTCCTATAGAGTATGGCTACCTCAGTCCTTCGATTTTTGCTGGCAATCTCTTATTTTTTCTTCACATCTGGCTCCTCCCAATGCTTAAGATACTCAAGTCAGTCATCCTCGATATAAAATATGGCCTATCTTTTAGATTCTTCAATTTATAGACAAAATCTAAATACCGTTCAACAGCTTTGCTCTTCCACAATAGCTTTATCTTTCCATCAAATTTGGGTGCCCATGTGCACTAATTCTACATATTGAAAAATCACCAAAAATTGATATTAATAACAATGACATTATTATTTACTGCTTGGATAATAACCAACATATTAATTAACTAATTAGATAAATAATTTTCAATACTTTTATTTCATTGTTTTTACCTGAAAGTTATTATAATTAGAATCCCTTGTCGATTCCAAAACTTTCTTCCACGAAAATGCTTTAGAATCGATCATTTTTTTGAAAGACTTTATAATTATAGTGAACACTTGTGATATGGAATAAAACTGTACAAATAAATACATAACATTAAAAACAAGCAAATCAATAATATATATAAAAACCCACTAAAAGAAACATCATAATTTTTATTCAAGTAATATTTACATATTTCATATACCTTCCATCCACAATCTCAATTACTAACCTAGCACTGAATGTAGAGGAAGGCATGTATTTGATGATGTCGATGGTGTTGTAAATGGGGGAACTGTCGGTGTAAATGGTGGTGTAGAAATTGTTGATGGATCAAAAGTGTGGTAGAGAGGGCAATGAGTGGTGGGCTTATATCTAATAAAGATGATGGTAGATGTCAATGATGGTGGTGATGGAAATGGAGATGGTGATTGTGATGTTGAAGTCTGGATATGGTTGGTATTTAATGCTACTAAATTTGCAATGTGATGTAAAATACAATGAATTTCATTCATTTACATCCACGTCACCTCCGCAATGACTACGTCCTTTATGTGCATCTACTATACAAAAAATAAAACATAGAACAAATAATAGAGATATGATGAACAACCATGCATCTAAGAATAATACACACCAAAAGATTTCAACAAAATATAAAAAGTCTTTGATAGTATAATATTATAAAATAATCATAAATGTTAAATTATCGATCACTATCATTATCCAATGGATCTTCTGATTTCATCTGATTCTGATGGACGTTCCAGCTCATCTTCAGATAGAAATTGATCATCTTCAATTTCTATTATGCCACTATTTGAGTCACATAAATTTTCGAGGTCTTCATCTACACGCATAGGTGTAATATTATTTATATCATCTTCTTGGAATGCGGTGCAATAGCTAAGTTTGTACTTCTTTCTTAGATGTTGGTACTTCAAAAATTGATCGAGCTTTGATTTTGCAAATCATCCACCAGTCACTCTTATCACGAGATAAACTTGGATATGTATAATAATATACTTGAGTGGCTTGAACTACCATAATAAATGGCTCATATCAATTATACTGTGTTTATGGTTAACATCCATTAGCTTATAATCTGAATGAATCTTTGTACCCACATTTCGTAGGATCAAACCACTCGCACTTTAATAATAAAATCTATTATTTTCAAGTCGAGGATACTCCAACTCAATAACTTTTGTGAGTTGACCATAATAATCAATCTCATCTACACCATAACCTAAGCCTTTAATGCATACACCATTATTCATTGTTGCTTTAGAAGAACCATTCCCAATTGTGTGAAATTTATATCCATTGACAAATTGAAAATATATTGGAATTTCCAATTGAAGGATCATTTACCTGTTGCATTAATTAAACAAATGATGTTACCAACTAAAAAATACTAATAAATTAAAAATTTTAAATAATTAAAACTTAATAATTCTCACATAGTTTTTGAACCAATTCAAAAATCTATTATAGCATATAATTGACCTCATTGCTGGAAATTATTGTGCCTATTTTTTAACTGCTCAACATAAATACTACACACATATAAATAGATGAAAAAAATGTATATCAATTTTTAATTATTCCTATTAAGGAAAAAATTACACTGATTAAACCTGCAACCATTTTGGGTATATATACTCAATATATGGTGCAACCTTTTCACAATTAGGTAAAACATAGCTCCGGGTTGCTTTGTACTCTTCATTTTTCATACATCTTTTCTTTGTTCTTCCAAATGCTCTTCCAGTGGGCTTGAAGATAGATAGCTTGTCCATAAATTATATTCTACAGACACATGACCTTCATAATTTTGAGGCACATTTCTAATCTTTGTATTAATATGATCCTCAAAATAATAATAACAAAAAGATGATGCTTCTTCTACTAAATATGCATTGCAAATTGAACTTTCAACTTTTTCCTTATTTCTAATATTCAATTTCAATTAACAAAGATACCTACAACCAAAATGGTAGGTTTCAATTATATTAAATTACAATATTACTTTATGTTTGAAATAATAAAACATAACGACTTATATGTATTTACCTGTCAAAAGGATACATCCACTTATATTATACTGGCCTTGTATCCTTGCTTCATATGCCAAATGAAATGACAAATGCTCCATTGAGTCAAAAAAGCTCAGTGAGTATATCCATTCAAGCTTACTAAGAATAACTAGTATGTCATTCTCCAGCCTCACCATGTCATCTATTTTGATTGTGGTGGCAGTTAGCTGTTTGAAGAAAAACTAACTTCTATAAGGACCTTCCAAACTTAGGGAAAGTAATTCACGGAATGCAATTGGTATTAATCTATGCATAAATACATGATAGTCATGACTTTTCATTCCAATTAACTTAAGATTCTTCATATCCACACATCTACCCATATTTGACACATATCTATCAGGGAATTTGAAATTTTTAACCCATTCACACAATATCTATCTTGCCTTCTTATCAAGTGTGTAACAAACTTTAAAGAATTTTTTTTGTCTCGTTAAGTTTCAATTCAAGATGCTGATAATTATCATTCAACTCTTGTCTTGATTTTAAAGTGTATTTTTTTTCCGTCTATATTAAAGATAGTGTTGAAAACATTGTCAAACACATTTTTTCAATATGCATTACATCCAAGTTATGATGAATTAAATTGGACTTCCAATAGGGCACGTCCCAAAAAGTAATGCATTTCCTCCATACAAATATATTGCATATTGGTCTATTAGTTCTAATAGTATCCTTTTCAGTCACATTCTTTAGACCCAAACTCTGGATCTCTGTCAAAATTTTATCTCCTGAACGAACAGCTAGTGCAACTATCATCACTATTTTATTTTTTTGAAATGCATTTTTATTTCTACGGAATGAATGATTCGTAGGTAGAAACTTATGAGGATTATCAAACCATAACTATTTATACTTAATTTGAGGGTTAATGCATCGGAATTTTTCATGATATATGAACATTCAAATCATCCTGTAGTACTTCAATTAGACAACATTAAATATGAAAAAAATTCACTTACCATCCACATAAGGGCCGCCCGTATAATAAATTTTGCTTCTTTGAGATGTCATATGTATTCACACCAACATACCACAAATTATTTAACACTACTATATGGGTCTGTAAGAAAACATCCAGTATGTCTTTCAGATTTTTTTGGCCCTAGAACCAATATTGACAAAAACAAATATTGCTCCTACATATACAACCACGAAAGAAAATTATAAGGTGCCACTATCACTAGTCATGTTGAATAGTATTGTCTAGATTGGCCAAATGGTTGAAATGAATTAGTGCTGAGACCCAATCTCACATTTTGACTTTTAGCTACAAAATTTTGATGTATATCATTAAAAGCATCCAAGCACGTGAATCTAATGGATGAGGAATCAACCCTTCTTCAACCTCATGATCAAAATGCAACCTCATATCATTTTTTGTATGCATTAATGCATATGTATCTGTAATTGAGGAATTACAGGAAAGTAATACATCTTCTTTAATGCAACTTTCACCTTTTGTTCCATATCTACAATACAAGGTTCCTTATTAAACTGAAAATGATCACCTAACTTACTGCTAATTAAATCACTATCACCACCTCAATATAACATACATCCATTGAAACAACAATTTTTTTCACTAGTAGACCCATACCTCATAGTAACTTCTTAGTTTTGTAAAAGTTGTTCATGCAAAATTATTATTCGGAATAATCTCTTTCATCGGTTCTGTTAATTGATCAAATACTTTCTCAAACATATGATTTTCTAACTTCATGCTCATTATTCGAGCCACATGTGACAATTAAGAATGCATTTTACAATGAGGCCACAACTGATTATCTACAACTTTAAGCATTTCATAAAATTTTTGAGCTTCAGGATTTGGTGGTTCATCCATGTAATCCATATTGAGCAAGCACCATCAGCATCCATGACCATTCTATTGTATGTGTTTGATGTTCATCACAACATGCAAATGATTCAATATCCTTATTTTGGTCAATGTTAAGAGCCATTGTACTTTCCCCATGATAAATCCAAACAAAATAATTTGGTACTAAGCAAAATTATTTTGTTACATCATGAAAAGAAATATTCTGACACTTGCGGTTATTACATGGACACTTAATTTTTTCTCCATCAATCCATTTTGATTGACTACCCACGAAGTTGATGAAAGTTTTAAGCTCACTCAAAAATTATTGATTTAAAATTTCATTCATAAACCTTTTGTTCATCCACTGATGATCTGAACTCATTTTGCTCTGTTTTATTTACAAAGAATAATGCTCAATCATTATTTTGAATGAAACATTTAATTACTTCAAAATATACTACTTATTAAATAAAATTACTTATAGATGATTATTTAAAGATTAAATATTGTGAATATCGAGGCTATGCATTTGCAGAATCTGCATTAATAGATAATGCATTTTTATAGAATGGCGAAGATTAATAGATATCACGCTATTACTAGATGAAGGGAGAAAATATGTGAATAGATAAGAAAGGAAAGCAAAAATAAATAAATTGAAAATTTGAAGGAGTCAGCTTCTCACACCTCAATGATGTTCAAATAGCATAATTTTTAATGTGATTCTACTCAATCATTGAATATAAAAAAAAGAATAAATTAATGGAATTGATATCCAATTTCAAGAACTCATGGCAAATGAATTAATGAAGAATTAAGACATGAACAAAACATATTTGGAATCGAAAACATATCATACAAAGTGTTCAACTAGAAACATAGATATGAAGCAAGCTATAATTATAGATTCCTAACCTTACAAATTTAAACTAATTAGACAAAAAATTACATATCATTATTATTAATATTATTTGTGGAAAACTGCAATCAAAGGATAGTCTGGAAATTAAAACATCCATACACCTCAATTAATACCTAATCAATATGAAGGATGGGAAATTATTAATTTACTAAAAATTATTAATATAACCATCACTTATATACTTGTGATTAATGATTTTAGTACTTGTAATGATTTACTATGAACTTCAAGATTAAAATTGTGCATGAGAAGGAACTTTGGTCATATATTTACTTTTGGTAATAACTTCACTTTACACGATAACATTCACATACAAATATCGACTATATAATTTCAATGGAAAATGCAATATACGATAATAGTTAAGGTAGAAGAATAATTTCAAAATAACAAACAGCAAAATCAAAACAAACCCTTGGCAGTTATAATGATCTTGTCGACACTCAAAATAAAAATGTTAAATATTATTTAATTTTATTTGAGGACTATAAAATATTGATAAAATAATATTATTGTTGTATTTCAATGCTTTATAATAATTATTTAATAAGCATATGATAATATTTTAATAATTCTCATTTATTAGTAATAATGTTTGATAATACTCAAAATTCAATTAGAATAACAAAAACAAAGTATTTTGATGCATTCTAATGATATACAAATGTATTCCATATATATATTGATGAATTATATTTAATTTGATTTATTACAATTTTTTTAAATGTAACAAATTTTTTAATATGAATAAATAGTTTAAATTAAAATTTAATAATGTTCAATGATACTTGATATGTTTGTTAATTTTCATGTCTCAGTTTTTTTAATGAATTTAATTGAGCTTGGATATTAATCACTATTTTTTAACATTATTCCACATGTGTTCAATAAAATATATATATCTACCCACAAAAAACAATATATATATCATTGTTATATATAAAAACTACATATATATATATATATTATAAACATCAATTAAATGAATATGTATATATATTTACACATCAAAAACCAAATGCTCAAAAAACTAATTCTTGACATAGATGTGAGCCTCCTTGGAGGTTGTAAATTCAATCTCCACAAGCTACAAAAAAATTCAGCAAAAAAAATCATGCCTCATATAGTTATATTATAATTATTTACAGTTTTATATAGTTATACAAAAATATATAAATAGTTATACACAGTTAAACATAATGATGTATGTTGTTATACAGTAATTATAAATATACTTATATGTGGTTATACATATAGTTATATTTATATTTATAAATATAGGTATATATATTTAAATATTGTTTTGTATAATGTTATTTTAGTTATCCATTTAGTCAAAGACAATTATTTATAGTTATAAGTTTTTATACCCATATAATATATAGTTAAAAATAGAGTTATATATAGTTAAACATATAGTTATATATAGATATATTCTTACAAGTAGTTATAAGTAGTTATACATAATTATATACAATGTTATAAACAAATATTAAAATTTTATTATATGAATACATATATGTATATATAGATACAAATATAGTTATATTTAATTATATAGAGTGTTACATAGTTATACAAATATTTATATATAGTAATACACATATAGTTATAAATATGTATGTAGTTATAGAAATAATTATATATAATGTTTTTATAGTTATGCATTTAGTAAAATACAATTATATATAGCTATATATTATTATAGAAATTTTATATTTTGTTAGAAATATTTGTCTATAGAATTATATGTTTATTTATAAATTATTATATTGTTAAAAAAATAGTTATGGATAGTTATAAATATTGTTATAAAAATAGTTTAGATAATTATAAATATAGTTATAAATACATTTTTATATAGGCATATGATTATATAATTATAAAAGTGTTAAGATATAATATTTGTGTTTACCATATTTTTTAAATGTTACTTATATAAAATTATATATATGTAACACTTTAATAAATTTTATATAGTATATATATCACATTTATATAAACATTATAAATATTATATATTTAAATAAAAATTAAAATGTCATTTAAATGTTTACAAAAATGGATAAACATTTTATATGTTATATAATTGATAAATAAAAAATTATATAAATGGATAGGTTTATGTAAATGTTGTATAAATATTTATAAACATTAATAAATATGTATAAATATTTATATATAGCATTCTATGTTTATATATAATGTAATACATTTATATATATTAAAGTATAGATATTTATATATAATGTCATATGATTAAATAAATGCATAAAAGTTTTATATAAAATGTTATTTGATTATAATAATTTTAGAGACAACAAAAATAGAACACATAAGCATTAAGTATAGTTTTTATGAAAGTTGCAGAAGCAGAAAACATCAAGCATTATTTATTTTCATAAGTTACAGAAGGAGAAAACAATATGTAAACATTTAGTATTTGAAATCAATAAAAACCTAAAATTTAAACAAAAAAAGAGCAAAGTTTACACTGACCATTTATTGTTTCATTAATGGTGTAGTGTCAAAATCTATTATGTAATATGAAAATAGAAGAAAAAAGAAGGAAAATTGGGGAAAAATAAAAAAAAATTATACTCGAATATTCTATAAAAACAAAAATCAGCCAGTGGTAATCAAATTGAGAGAGACAGAGATATGTATATAGTATTCCAAATGAGAAGAAGAATGATAATATTATCTAGTAACAAGTAGAGGTAGATTTTGTAGGTTGCTCCCATAGTCCCATTTCGCTTCTCATATCTTTGTCATTGAAAGATAGAAAAAATGTTAAGTGCTTTATGCCTTAGCATTTTGTTTTTCAAAGAAACCATATATAAATACTAAACTAGATGTAAATATATGATACATAAATATAAGAGTAAACAAAAATTATAAAAAATAAATAATTTAAATAAAATAAATGAAATAGATTTTTATTTAACCATAAATGATAATATTTCATAAATAAATAAAATAATATTATATAATAATAAAGTATTCATATATACATACATACATTCATGCATGCATGCATGTATATATGTCTGCATAAAATTTACTTATACGATTTTATTAAGGCATGAAATAATTATAAAGACATAAAATTTGAATCTTTTAGTCATTATAAATTTTAATCTTTGAAGTGTTCATTTAATAACCACGGTGAAATACTTATTTTTTAAATCATTAAATTTTTTTGATTTAAATAAAACACCTATGTATTAATATAAAAATATCAAATTATTTTCTTTTAAATTTTATGAAAATTTTGAAAATTTTTTTATAATTCAAAATTTCAAATCTATTAGTCATTATAGTTTTTAAAAATTCCTATCATAATAAAAATATTATTTTTTACTTTTATTTTAATAAATATTTACTTGTTTATTCATTTATTCATTTATTTTTATAATTTTTTTAATTTAATAAAACATTTGTTTAATTTAGTTTTTATTCGTAGTAATTTTTATTAATGTTTATTTATTAATTAAAATATCTTTAAAAATATTATAAATTAATAAATTATATAATATTTTTTAATATAAATATTTAAATATCATAAATAAATATTTCAGAAAAATATTATATAATATTTTTTAGAATACAAAAATAGTTATTTTAGTCATATTTAATGTACATTTTTATTTGTATTTGTATATTTATTAAATTTTATATTTATAATATCATATTTTTATTATTATATGAAAAGATTATGTTTTTTAAGGATCGCTCATCTATAGACCATGACATACCTTTAATATAAAAAATTATATAGAATATTAAAATAAATAATGCTTAAAAAAATATCATTAAACATTAGTGATGGAAATTATCACTAGCCCAAAAAGCTAGGGAAAATCCCTAGCTTAATGCATATATTTTGAGAAAATAAACATTTAAGGAATTATTGCTTTCAATTATATATAAAATCTAAAAAAATAAAAATAAATAATTATTAAGAGACATATTTTGTCTAATTTTAATTAACAAAGGAACTTCTGTAGCAAAATACGTCGCTAAGTTCTAGCTTTCCTTTGATAGAATATCTACAAATATTTTAGCGACTGAAAATTTCATTCAAAGATTTCCGATGCTAATTCATCACTAATCCATCACAAAATTTTAATTTATTGTAAAATCAAATATCCCTTGTTATTTCATAATTTATCCCTCACTAATTAGCTAGGGAATTTATCCCTAGCTAAATTTTACTAGCTAAATAGAAATTTTTTGTAGTGTATGTATTTATCTATTTTTGTGTCTATATATCTATCTGTCTGTTTGTCTATCTATCAATCTATCTGTCTATTTATCGATCTATGTATATAATGTTCTATCAACCTATCTAAATATCTATATATCTTTTTATTTATCTATTTATTTATCTATCTATCTAACTATCTAACTATCAATCTATCAATCAATCAATCTATCTATCTATCTATTTATCTATCTTTTTATTTATTTTGTTTTTTTTCCTTCTATCTTTATTTATTTAATTCTTCCTATCTGTGTATATTTGTATCTATCTTTCTACCTAATTATCTATATTTCTTTCTTTTTTTCTTCATTTCTTTTTATTGATCAATCAATATATCTATTTGTGTATTTGTCTATCTATCTATTTGTTTGTCTATCTGTCTATCTATCTCTCTATCTACTTATCTATCTGTCTGTATGTCTATATGTCTATATATCTATGTGTCTATCAGTATATCTGTAACTATGTCTATTTATCTATTTGTCTATCTGTATATATGTCTACATATCTATATATCTATATATTTATCTATCTTTCTGTCTATCTGTGTATATTGTCTATTTGTTTAAATATCAATCTATATATCTGTATATCTATCTATCTATATGTCTATCTATCTATCTGTATATCTATCTATTTATATGTCTATCTGTCTATCTATCTATATGTCTATCTATACGTTTATCTATCTTTATATCTATATATATGTCTATCTGTCTATCTATCTATCTTTCTTTCTTTCTTTCTGTCTATCTATTTATCTATTTATCTTTGTATCAATTTGTCTATCTATGTATCAGTTTATCTATTGATCTATCTAAATTTTTAACTGTCTATATGTCTATCTATCTATATATCTATCTAACTATCTATTTGTCAATCTATCTAATTATTTATCTATTTATTTACCTATATGTATATAAGTGTATCTTATCTATCTATCAATCTATATATTTCTCTGCCTATTTCTGTATCTGTCTATTTTTCTATCTATCTATCTTTCTATTTTTCAATCTATGTATTTATCAATCTATCTGTTTATCTTTCTATTTTTCTATCTATTTTACTATCTGTCTATCTATCTATCTAACTATCTCTTTATAAGTCTATCTATCTATTTATCTATAATTTTGTCTATCAGACTATCAAGCTATCTATCTATTTGTCTATTTATCAATCAATCAATCTATCTATCTGTCTATCTATCTATCTATTTGTCTATATGAGTATTTGTCAATATGTATAGTTGTCTATCATTGTATCTATATATCTATCTGAATATCTATTTATCTATTTATCTATTATCTGTCTATATATATACATATCTTTCTATCTATTTTTCTATCTATCTTTCTACCTTCCTATCTTTCTATCTTTCTGACTTAGAATCAATCTGTCTATCTATCTATATGTATATATGTCTATCTATATATCTATCTATTTGTAAAACTATCTATCTATCAATTTATTTATCACTCTATCTATCTATCTATTTCTATATTTTTCTATATATCTAACTCTCTACATATCTACTTTTCTACTTGATACCTACCTACCTATTTTCCTATCAAAATGTTTTACTATCAACATGTCTACCTATCTACATGTCTACTTGTCTATCTATCTATCTATTTATCTAACTATCTATATGTCTAACAGTCTATCTGTCTATTTGTCTACATATCTATCTTTATTTCAATGTGTCTATATCGGTCAATCTATAAATCTATATATCTATCGATCCTTCTATATATCTATCTATCTGTCTATTTGTATATCTGTCGATCTATCTATCTATATATTTATCTATCTATCTATCAATCAATCAATCTGTTTATCTCTCTATCTTTCTATATGTCTATTTGTCAATTTGTAAATATGTCTATTTATCAATCAATCATGTGTCAATAAATCAAGATATCTATCTATTTTTTTCTATCATCATATCTGTGTATCTGTATACATGTCTATATATAAGTCTACCAGTCTATTAGACTATCTATCTATTAATTTGTATATCTATCTATTTGTCTATCTATTTATCTATCTATCTATCTATCATTCTATTTGTCTATCTGTCTATATATTTATCTGTAAATCTATTTATTTGTCTATCATTCTATATATATATATATATATATGTCTATCTATTTATCTATCATTCTATCTCTCTACCTACCTACCGATCTATCTATTTATCTTTAAATCTATCAATCTATCTATTTCTCTATCTATCTATCTGTCTACCTACCTATCTATCTATCTATGAGTCTATTTATCTATCTATCTATGTATCTATATGTCTACTTTTCTACCTGTCTATCTATTTATCTATCAATATGTTTATCTATCAATCTACCTTTCATTCTCTCTATCTATCTATTTATTTGTCTATCAAGCAATTTATCTTTATAATTATCTATCTATTTATCTATCGATCTATATATTTTTCAATATATATATATATGTTTGTCTATCTCTCTATATATCTACCTATCCATATATCAATCTATCTATTTATCAATCTATTTATCTATTTATCTTTCTAGGTAACTCTATGTCAATCAATCAACCTATCTATCCATTTATCTATCTATCTTATATCTATTTATCTATTTGTGTATCTATTTATCTGTCTATCTATCTATCTAATTATATATCTATATATCTATCTATCTTTATATCTATCTATTTTTTGATCTATTTATTTATCTATATATCTATCTATTTATTTATCTATAAGTCTATCAATTTTTCTATATATCTAACATAATATATATCTATTTGTCTGTCTATCTATCTATTTGTCTATCTATCTATCTTTCTGATTATTTATTTATCCTTCTATCTATTTATCTAATTATCTTTTTATATATCTATCTATCTTAATTTCAATCTATCTATATGTCTATCTATGTATTTGTTTATTTATCTATCTTTATAAATATCTATCTTTATAAATATCTATCTTTTTAATTATTTATGTGCCTAATTATCTATCTATCTATCTTACTTTCTTTGTATTTATCTATCTATTTATCTTTCTCTCTATCTATCTATCTATCTTTTAATCGTTCTATCTATCTATCTATTTGTCTATATATTTATATCATCTATCCATATTTCTTTCTCTCTATCTGTCTATCTATCTTTCTATGTTTCTTTTTTTCTATAGATCTATCTATCTATCTATTTGTCTATTATTATTTTTTCTATCTCTCTCTCTCTCTCTATCTATCTAATGTTCTATCTATTTATCTATTTGTTTATCTATATATCTATCTTTCTGTCTGTCTATCTTTCGATCAAACTACCTTTTCATCAATCTATCTATTTATTTATCTATATATCTATATATTTATCTATCTTTCTTTCTATCATTCCTTCTATCTACCTATATGTATATCTATCTATCATTTTATTCATATACTTGTCTATCTATCATTTATCTATATATCTATTTGTCTACCAATCTATCTATCTTTCTATCTATCTATGTATCTATCTATTTGTCAGTCTATTTAATTATCTATATACTTATCTATATAGCTATCAATTTGCCTTTATATCTTTGAATTGATCTATCTATCTATCAATTTGTCTATATATCTATCTATATATTAGTATATCTATCTATTTCTCTATTTGTCTATCAGACTATGTTTATATCTATCTATTTGTTTATTTGTCTATTTGCCTATCTGCATAAAAGTATTTCTACCTATATGTCTTTCTTTTTATCTATTAATCTATCAATCTACCTATCTTTCTTTCTTTATCTGTTTATCTATCTACCAATCAATCAATATATCTATATATCTATCAGTCTATTAGTCTATATGTCTATCTATCAATTTGTTTATCAATCTAACTATCTATTTATCTAATGATCAATTAATTAATCAATCAATCAAATAAACTATCTATTAATCAATCTATCAATATATCTATCATTCTATTTATCTATCTGTCTAGCTATTTATATATCTTACTATCTATCAATCTGTCCAGCTATTTATATATCTTACTATCAATCAATCTGTCCATCTTTCTATCAATCAATCTATCTATTAATCTAACTATATATATGTGTATATCTATATATCTATATATCAGTATATTTGTGAATAATCAATCAATTAATTTATCTATTTAACTATCTATTTGTCTATCTATCTATATATCTATCTATTTACTTTCGTTCTTTCTATCTATCTAACTATCTATCTATCTATCTATCTTTCTTTCTTTCTTTCTAACTATTTCTCTATTTTCTTATCTATCGGCCTATCTTTCTATCTATTTGTCTATCTGTCTATCTATCTATTTATCTATATATCTATCTATCAATCTCTTTGTCTATCAATCTATTTGTCTATCTCTCTTTCTTTTTATCTATATATTTATCTATTTGAGTATCTTTCTATGTCTATATGCCTATTTATCTATCTATCTTTCTTTCTTTCTAGCTATATATGTATCTCTCTATCTATCTATTTGTCAATCTATTTGTTCATCTATATATTTTGTATCTATCTATCTATCTATCTGTCTATCTTTTTATATATCTATCTATCTATCAATTTTTCTACACTATACAAATTATCTTTTTAGCTATGCAAATTTAGCTCAGAAAATAATCACTAGCTAATTTGTGAGGGATTATCTAGGGAATAGCAAGAGATGTTGATTTCGTGTTGAATAACAAATTTGTGAAAGATTAGAGACCAAAATTTTCGATGGAAAAAATTCCCCATCTAATATTTTTATAAATTGTTGCACAATGATAGGCGGCAAATTTAGCAATTACTTTAGAAATGGATTTTCCCTAACTAATTAGCTCAACAAAAAATCTCTCGCTAAATCATTACTTGGATTAATATTTTTAAAATTATATAATAATAACAAGCGATTAGTCCTTAAATATATTTTTAATAAAAAATATATATTTAGCTAGTGATTTTCCCTAGTTATTTAGCTTGAAATTATTTCTATCATTAATCTCTACTAAATTATTTTTTTTTGTTTTTTATATTATTTATTTTAATATATGATGAAATTGTGTATTAAAGGTTTATCATCGTCGATGGATGAGGGATCCTTGAAAGACATCTCACCTCATATAATTATAAAAATAAGATATTATAAATAAATAATTTCAAATATATATAAATACGAATAAAAATTTATATTAATAAATACTAAAATAAATATTTTTATGATAATAAAATTTTAAAAAAATATACAAAATATTTTTGAATTAATATAAAAAGATGTTTAAATATTTGTATTAATAAATAAATTAAATAATTAATTCTATAATTATAAATATTTTTTAAAATATTTGAAATAATAAATGAACTTACATAAACATTTGTGTTAATAAAAACCTAAAATCATTATTTATATGCTTCTAAACTAAATCTTTACAAAAAATCTAAATTAACAAATAAATAGGTAAATATTTATAATAATAAAACTTTAAAAAAAATTTAATGATCATAGAAATTTTTAAAATAAATTATTACTAAAAGTTTTGAAATATTTGAATTATAAAAAAAATTATATTTTTCATTATATTTAAAATAAAATAAATTGATATTTAAGGATAAATAAATTGATGTTTTAATTACATCCAAAAACTTTAACGAGTTATCATAAAAATATCTCCTATTATTAATTAAAAGAATACTTCAAGTGTTTTTTTACTATTTAAAAAAAGTTTTAAAAAATATTACTAATGATATTTTTATGTTCTCAATGCAATTAAAATTATTTTTAGCCCTATTAACACTTTTGAAAATCTCTACCAAACTGACCCTAAGTTGATTTTAATTGAAGTTTTACTTTTGCCTCTACTAAAATTTATAAGAATTAAAACATTGAGTAAATTATTATAGTAAATTTAAAAAAATAAAAAATAATATTAAATTTAAAATATAATATGTAATCTTAAAATAAAAAATAAATAAATATTAATATTTTAAAATTTAAACAAGTTAAACATGAACGATAACCTAATTGGTGGCCAACCAAAATAGCATCAAGGAGGCAATATTTTCTGTATTTTTTAAAACATGAAGTATCATCAATCATAACCTAATTAGTGTTCTTTCAATTTGAAGACCTCATGTTGTGTTAGCATTTGTTGCATTATTTGGTCCATGCTTTCAGTTTTTGACCAAGAATGGAATATATGATTTTTGAAATTGGTTTGATGATCTAACTTGATAATTTTGATCAATCTCACACAAGATAATTTTTTTTTCATGTTTTTTTTTGAAAAGTTTAAGCTCACTATTCTTACCATTTATTAATATTAAGTATCCACTTTAGTAGGTGATAGGAAGAACCGTGTACCTAGGATTGACTTTAATAGCTGAGAAAAAATTGAAGTGAGTCCTTGGAATCTACTGCTCAACAAATTTCTTATTGTATATCAATCAGATATCTGCTAGTAATCTCTCTAGAGTATCTTTTATTAATTTTATTTTTTTTATGTTATAATTACATGTTGATTACTTAATACCATGATACTGAATTATTTCAATTTTCCTATATCTGTCTAGACTGTTAGTTTATTCACTGGACCTAATTTTTTCTGCATTTGCCTCATGGGCAACTTTTCTTTTGACCAAGGTTAGTATGATTAAGTGTCAACTTTTTGTCTTCCTTTCATTTTTAAACTGAAGTTTGATTTGATGATATTACTTTTGTAATACAAGAAGTTAAGGGTGTTGGTGGTGAGTTAACAACATCAACTTTTTTGGCATTGGTAAATCATACAAGCATTGTTAATTCTGCAGCATGTTTGAATGTAAATATTCTGAAAAAATATGCATAAATTAGGTTATAGATATTTAAAAATTGGAAATAGGTTGGTGAACCTTTATGTACAACACCATAAACCATGAAAAACAATTTAATGATAATATCAACTTACATTCAAGTTGGCATACATACAACATAAATACTAAGCTTACTTGAGAAAGAATTGATATTAAGATTATATAAAATTTTTATGAATGCTAGCTGATCACAAATAATGCATAGGATGAAACGTTAGTATTCTCTTAAATCTTATTGTTTAAATTATTGTTTAACATAATATATTTTATTTATTCATAAACAATTTAATTCAAAGCAAATCATATATTTTATAGTTTATGATTCAAAAGAGTTTACAAGTGATCGAAGTTATGACTTTTTATTATGCATGTGTTAGAGATGATATTTTGGGTTATGCCAAAAGATTTATTAGTTTAATTGGCAATTAAGTTCGAAAAAACTAATATCTCAGAGAGTTTGGTTGTTCACATTGATTTAGTAGGCTAAAAAATACTCAACCTAGATAATTGTTGCCTAGTTTGCAAGTGAATAACGACTCAGGTTGTGCTACTTGAATTGTCAAGTTGACATTGTTTTTTGTTAAAATATAATAAAATTTTATTTTATCAAGAGATAATATTTAAAGATTTTATTTTAAAAATTATAAAAATTTTTAATCTTTTGCTTAAAACTTATATCCAACTCAAATAAATATATGTGCAACTAAGAGAATAGTGATATGCATAATGATGCTATACTAAAGCTTGTTTCTCATGCTATACAATTCATTTAATTTTCTATTTGAAAACATTATAAAAAATATAGTAGATTCTAAATTATTTTATAGTTTCAAAAAATAATAAATTACAATTAACAGTCCAAATTATAAGAAAATAAAATTTATGCCCAATTAATAGTCCAAATTATAAAAAAATTAAAGTCCATGCTTAACAAATAAATTAGAATTAAAACACATGAGTGTTCTGTTTGTGTTTATTGTATAATCTTGATAAAATTAAATTCATTAAATTTAATATTGTTCATATTTTTTTATCACAACCTCCTTCATTTTGATAAAAATAAAGAAAAAATTAATTTTTTGAGGTAAAAAAACCATCCTCAATTAAAATATAAAATATGAGCTACTCATGGTGATGATGATTACTAAATTCTTTTTTTTTTGCTAGTTTAATATTGTTTCTAAAATAATTTGTTATTGTTGTTAGATGTTATTAGACGTAGGGAAAATTATTTAATGGTGCATTAGAATAATATTTAAAAAAATACCGAATCATATTAAAAAATACATCAAAATAAAATATTTTTACTTTCTGGTAAACTCAAAAAATACTTTTATTCTTTCTATATATTTCATGATTTGAAAAAAAAAATAAATACAAAAAATCTATTTTAAAAAACACAATAGCATGTGAGGTATATTGTTTTGAAAAATAGTATGCCCGATTTGTAGCAATATAATATTTATAAAAGTCTTATAATCACATAACATTATATATAAACATTTATACATTTATATAATTGTATGACAATATATATATATATGGTTCTACTTTAATATATATAAACATATAACATTATATATATACATTGATATATTTATATAAACCTATAATGTTATATATAAATATTTATACATATGTATAAATGTTTATAAATATTTATACAATATTTACATAACACTATCCATTTAAATAATTGTTTATATAACATTTATATAACATATAAAATATTTATACATATTTATAATCATTTATATAGCATATAAATTTTTATATATAAATATAATATGTATAATGTTTATATAAATGTTATATATCTACTATATAATATTTATAAAAGTGTTTACATATATATGTGTGTGTGTGTGTGTATGTGTGACATTTATAAAAATATTTTAAACAAAACATTATATCTAAACACTTATACATTTATATAATAATTAGCCATTATATATAAAAGTTTATACTTTAATATAAATGTGCAATTAAAAGAATAGTGATGTGTAATATGATGCTTGTATGCATACACAACAGATTATCTCTATAATGTATATATCATATTAAACAAATGATACGTCATAGAGAGATATTAGTGGTTTTATTTATAAATGAGACAGAGTATTATTAGGTATTGAGGGAGGCAAGACAATTATCATTGTCATTTAGGAGTCTTCATAGAGCTCCTCTATCATGATGCTTACTTTAAAGAAGTAAGCAGATCTTTTTTTAAAAAATTGCTATTGATACTTCTCATTTATTATGTACTATAGTTATCATAACTCATCTTTTTACTTAGATTTATAATTATTAATTCAGAAGTTAATAATCATAGTATAGAAAATTATTTTTTGCTTAATATTTTCTACTTTTTTTTTAAATATTAAAATAGCTACTAAAAAATTAGCTAAAATCATTTATTATAGTATTATACAAGTTAAATTTGGATGCTTTTATCTTTTTTTTTTTAATTTTTAGATTTTTTTGTAGCCTTATTTTTATGAATTATATTTTTAAGTAATTAATTTTTAATTTTATTTTTTTTGATAATGTTAAGATTATATATTTTTTTTAATTTTTATGGTCAAATATTTTATTAGTAGTTTGAATATTATTGATATGTTACTTATTCATTATTTACTTGGTTATTTTTTTTTATTTAATTGAGATATTATAAATTTTGTATGGTTATACATTTATACAATTTATCAATGGTTATATGAAATAATATGTATTTTTAATAAATGAATTAATATGAAAATTTAATTACTAATTAATAGTTTTCATGGTTATTTGTAATATTATTTATTTTCTCCAATGTTATAATCATAAATTAATTTTTTTATTTCTGAAATTTATTTGATTAATTTAAAAATAGTATTATAAAAAATAACAATAAATATTTCATAAATAATTAAGCATAAATTTATCTATTTATGAAATAATATAATTAATGGTTATATATATAAAAATTTCATTTTTCTAATATTTTTCATCTCTGACCCATCTCTCCCCCATCTAGTCATCTCTACATAATTAGGTTAGTTCACTTCTAAAAAACCTTTGAGTCTTAGATCACACTACCATCGCACCATATTTTGAATAACCATATTAAACAAAGAATGTCTCTCTCTCTCTCTCTCTCTGTGTTTTTTAGTTTATTTTCATTATAAATTAATGCGAAATTAATAATGGGTTTTTAAAATTTAAAATCAGCAGTGAGCTAAATGGTGCTTTTTTGTTGAGGTCAAATGTGTTAATGATAAATTGGAAGAGTGAACTTTTTTTTATGATTATTTTTTTAAGGTTTAATGAATTATAAATCAACAGAAAGTGTGCTAGATCTGAAATTGTGAAATAGAAGAACAAGAAAGTGAGAGATATAGGAGAAACAAGGGAGAGATTTCTTATTACTTCAAGACTCATACAAAGGCTCCCTATTTATTGGGTTTAATGCATGGATACATATTAAATGTACCAATACATACATATTAATCCATGCCAATTAATACACATTAATGTATGAATAATAAGAGTCACAAGAATATCAATAGTCAAGAAATTGATGGAGAGTTTATAGACATCCATAATATTGTTCATAATACTCCCCCTTGGATGTCCATGATACTGCCTCATTAATAACCTTTATAGAAAATTCTAGTGGGACAAAACCATGGTAAAGGAAAAAAGAGTACAGTATAAAAAATTCACTCCTCCTCTTCGCAACATCACTTTAAATCTCTAAGCCTATGCATTCTAGTGCTATGAACTATGTTTTGTTCTATCCCCTTTAATGTACCCATTTTTTATTTGAACAATGCATGCATCATTATCTTCATACAAGGTCGTATGGACCTCCTTGCTAAAAGAAAAACTACATAACCCTCGAATATGATGTATTACAGATCTTAACCAAAAAAATATTTTATACTTGCTTCATGAATTGCTAAGATCTCTACATGATTAGATGTGGCGGGTAATTAATTATTTCATAGAATTTCATGAAATGGTTGTATTACCACATGTGAACAAATAACTGATTTGTGATAGATCATTATGAGGATTAGACATATATCCCACATCTACATAACCAATTAATTATGATTTGGGTACATTGAGATAATATAGTCTCATATCCATCGTACCTCGAAGATACATCACTATATGTTTAACTCCATTCCAATATCTTCTTGTTGGACAAGAACTATATATTGCTAACATTTTTACAAAAAAATGATATATCAGGTCATGTGTGACTTGCAAGATATATTAGTACTCCATTAACACTAAGATATGGTACTTTATTCATCCGGGGTCGGAATGGATCTTTATTCACATCTAATGACCTTACAACCATTGGAGTGCTCAATGGATGGGAATTATCATTAAAGAATTGTTTTAAGACCTTTAATATTTAAGTTGATTAATGAACAAAAATTCTTTTCTCTAAGTGTTCAATCTGCAAACCAAGGCAAATTTTTGTTTTTTTTAGATTTTTCATCTCAAATTCGTTCTTTAAGTTGCCTATTGCTTCTGAAAGCTCATTAGTAGATCCAATAATATTCAAGTCATCAACATAAACTACAATTATAACAAACTCAGATCCAGATCTTTTAATAAAAACACATGGGCAAAGTGGATCATTCTTATACCCTTTTCATAATAAATTTTCACTATGACAAATATACCACATGCATCTATATTGCTTCAACCCATATAGAGATCTGCATAATTTTTTCTAGTAATGTCCTCGAGGACTTGAATTATGTGTTGCAAGCAATTTTAATCCTTCTGGGATTTTCATGTAAATTTCACTGTTAAGTGGTCCATATAAATAAGCCATAACTACATCCAATATAGAAGAATACTTCTCTTCATAATCAATGCCAGATCTTTAAGAGAATCCTTGTCCAACTAATCGTGCCTTGTATTTGATAATTTTATTTGTCGCGTCTCATTTTCATACAAATACTCATTTGTATCCTACATGTTTGACACCATCATGTGTATGTATAATAGAATAAAAATTTTGGTGTTTTGAAAGAGAATCCAATTCTACTTCAATTACATCTTTCAATTTTGGTCAATCATCTCTCTGTCTATATTCCTTGATGGAATTTTGCTCAAGGTTCTTATTGTCATTAACAATATTGAGTGCCATATTATAAGCAAATATTTCATCGACAGTAATTATATTCTGATTCCACCTCTGGCCAGTTGTGACATAGTTTATCGAGATCTCATGATTGTAACAAATTTTAGGTACCTGAATTTTTTCTAGAATTACAACTGGGGACTCTTCTAGAGCTATCAATTCCTCAACTTGATTCTTTTATCCTTTTCTTTTCTAAGGATTTTTATTTTAAGAATCAACTGGTTGGCCACATTTCACTAATGCTTTAGGTTCATTAGCAATAGATTGTCCTACTAGGACTTCAATTCTAATTGGATCATTAGTAGTTGGCATGTAAGATATAGATACTCTCTTAGGATTAGTAAATACATCTGGCAATTAATTTGCTAAATCTTGTAAATGAATAATATTTTGAACTTCTAGTTCACATTCCTTTGTTCGAGGGTCAAGATGAGACAACAACAATTGATTCTAACTAATAGCTTTTTCTAACTGTTTATTTTCTTTCTTAAAGTTGGAAAATCTAATTCATCAAAATGACAAACAAAAAAATGAGCCATAAATAAATTTCAAGTTGTTGGCTCTAAATATTTGATTATCGATGGAGATTCATATCCAATATGTATTCCCACTCTTCTTTGGGGACTCATCTTAGTGTGTTGTGGTAGAGTAATCAGAACATATACCACACACCCAAAAATCCTTAGATGGAAAATATTTGGTTCTCGACAAAAACTAATTGTAAAGGAGAGAACTCATGATAATTAATTGGTCTAATATGAATCAGTACTACTGCATACAAAATAGCATGGCCCCAAACAGAAGTTGGGAGCTTCATCCTTATTAGTAATGGCCTTATAATCAATAGAAGGGATTTAATAAATGATTCTGCAAGACCATTTTGTGTATGAACATATGCTAAAGGATGTTCAACAGTTATTCCAATAGACATATAATAATCATTAAAAGCTTGGAAAATAAATTCTCCAGAATTATCAAGAAGAATTGACTTAATCAGATAATCTAGAAAATGAGCCTATATCCAAATTTTTTGAGCAAAGAATCTAGCAAATGCTCTGTTATGTGTTGATAACAAACAGACATGTGACCATCTCATTGATGTATCAATCAGAATCATAAAATATCGAAATGGTTCACATGGTGGAAGAATATGCCCACATATATCACCTTGTATATGTTGCAAAAATGCAAGGGGTAATGTCATTATTTTTGTTGGTGAAGGCCTTATAATTAACTTCCCTTGAGAATAAGAAGCACTTGAAAACTCATTGGATAAAAAATCTTTTGATTTTTCAGTGAATACCCACTTAAATTTTTATTGATTCTTTATATCATTATAGACATAGGATGTCGCAATCAGTCATGCCAAATAATAAAATTATTTTCATTAGTAAACTTTTGATTTACTATGACATATGTCTCATTTGTGCTTATGTTTGTGTAGTACATACTAGAAAAAATGGGTAATATTTTCAATATATTTTTTACCTGAGGCAAAATTAGTAATATATAAATACTCAGTGTTATCTTTATTCGTAGTCTGAATATGATATCCATTTAGTCGAATAACTTTAAAACTCAATAAATTTTTTTGAGACTTTGTAAAATATAATGCATCATCAATATGAATTTTTGTTCTTCCGAATAACAATATATTAGCTTTTCCAAAGCCCTCAATCAAATTTTCACTATCCAATATTGTATTTACATTTAATCCTTGCATTTTAAAAAAAGGAAAAAAAATTATTTTTAAGTAAGTATGTGTTAATGTACTATCTGCAAGACATATATCATTATCACCGATTAAAGATCCCACCAGATGAGTTTTTATATTCTTCAATATATCTCTTGAAAATCCAATGGAGCTTCATTCTGATAACATATTATTAAATTGAAGGATAAGAGAGCGAGAGATATATGAGAAATAGGGGAGAGATTTCTAATTCCTTCGAGTATATTGTGACTCATACAAAGGCTCCTTATTTATAGGGTCTAATAAATGAATACATATTAAATGTATTAATGAATACATTTTAATCCATGCTAATTAATACATATTAATCTATGAATAATAATAGTCACAAGAATATTAATAGTCAAGGGATTAATGGAGCGTTTATGGACATCCATAATATTGTTAATAATAGTGTGAACTTTTTTTAGTTTAATGATTCTTTTTTTAAGGTTTAATGGATTTCAAATCAACAAAAAGTGTGCTATCTCTGAAATTCGAAGACGAATAGTAAAAGAGGATGAAAAAAATAATGACAAGAGGAGAAGAATAGCAAGGTACTATAATTTTTTAAATTCAAGTTATATCTTATATTTTAATTTATGGGTTTTTATATTTTAGAATTTTTTTTCTGTAGAGAAGATGAATATGAAGAACTTATGGAAAATTTTTTACTAATCAGGATTCTGTGGTTATAGTGTGAAACTCTTATATTTTTTTTCATAGAAGAAGATACAACTTAACCATTATAACCTTATATTTTCTTGTCATTGCTCATCTTGATAGGTTGTCGAGGCTATAATTTTGGTTGCTGGATGATGATGAATTCTTTTTAGTTTTTTTTTTATAAATCATATTTTTTGGTCTTTAATTAAGTACCCAATAAATTACATAGTAATTCTATTATGTTAAGATTGTAGATGCTTTAATTAATTTAATTGGTTTGATATTAATTATTGTTTAATAGTACTTTTAAAAAAAATTGACTACACTAAGTCTTTATTATATCTATCTAATATTGGCTTGTAGAATCAAAGCACACTTGATGGAGAAATGGGGGGTTGGTGTAGAAGACTAAGAACCCAAGTAAGACTATAGATTAATGTAAGCGGGGGAACAAACATTGTACAAATTTTTTTCAAAGTATTTTATTAGATACCATGCATTCTCAAAGCACACTAGCCATGCATGGTCACTTATTTCGTGTATACATTTATAATAAGTAATTATTCAAGCATTATACAATGTTAACATAAGTAATATGATAGATAATTTGATTAGTAATCGAGTATACTCTTCTGTTTTTTAAAAAAATGTGCATTTAGTATATATATCCAAAGTAGTAGATCTGGGGTGCATGCAAGTTGCTTATTTATTACAGTATATGTTTGCTGTACATTCACATTTTTTATTGTTTACAATGAAACATGTATACTAATATACTTCTGTACAAAAAAAATTTGCCAATTTATTTGTCACACATACAAAAAATTAAGAATTATCAACAATAATATTGTACAACTAAATGAAAAAAAAATCAAACAAGATGAAACACATCATTTAATAATGACTTTCAAAATTTTAACTATGATCTAATGTTGATTCTGAGATTATTACTAGGAGTCGATATATCAAAGTAAAGTTTTTTAATAAAAATTATTTATTGGATTTAGATCTCCATATGAAAATATATCTTTAATATCGGTGTGATATTTTAGATTTAATGTTATTCTAGTAGTATATTTTTTGTTAATTTCAATATTCAACAATAAAAAATTAATAAAAAATAAAACTCAAAAATCATCATTAATGCAAAATATGATACTCTTGATATATGATACTCTTGATATATGATACTCTTAATATAAGATATGTTTTCCTTTTATTTTTTTTCTTTTCAGCTATTTTAGATTTAGCGTTTGTTAATAAATTTTTGTGTTCAATTGATGATATTCTTGATATATGATACACACACACATATGCATGTATAGTTTTTTGTTTTTATTTATGTGTGTCATTGTATTTTTTGTCATATATATATTTGCAACATTTTGTTTTGGTGTACGATTATAATATTAGTATATTAAATAATTTTATAAATTTTATGCACTTATAGCCATGTTATTGTTTGATAAAATTAATTAACCTATTTTAGAATCTTTTAAAAAAAGTGATGTGACCATTTGGTTCATTTTTTCGTGGATTATTTGGGCATTGTGAAAAATAGCCCTTTCAAGCTGCTCTTTCCAAAATGTTGCTTTATTTTAATCTTTTCTTTGATAAAATAATACTTTTATGTGTTCATTCTTCTCATAATAGATCAAAATGGAAATAACATATTATGTGAGCTAATAACCATCATAAAAAATGAAAATAGGCTTTTCAATACAAAAAATTAATTTATTAGTTAAATATCTAATCGGAAAAAGTATATAAGTGATGATCATATCTATAATTTTTGTTAAATTAATAAGTTGCTATCCTTCATATTGTTTAAGTTTGAATTGATGTGTATGTAAATAATCTTTAAGTAAATTACTAAAAAATTAGGATTAAGTTCTTTTGCACAACTATTTTTTGGTAGTTCTTTAGTTATTAAATTGGTGTGTTCTTAGGCTGCTACTTCAATTAACTATTTATTTATGCATATCCTTGGCCTTAAATCTTGGTATTTAAGTCATGTGTCTCTTAAAAATTAAGCTTTAGTTTTACTAGATTATATTCATCCATTTCTAATCTCTATCTTGTTAGTAAACTTTAAGTAGGATGTGATAGAATTGCTTAAAGCTCTTTAGTCAACTAGTTTTGCTTAATTGTTTTAACTATGTAACTATTGTATTAGAATAATTTCCAAATTGCTTTTACTTTTTGTTAATTATAAAAAATGGGTTATAATATATGTTTTTATTCAATTTAATATAAATATTTAAAAATATGTAATCAAATTCTTTGTAAAAAATTAAATTGTGAAAATAGATTTGAAATGAAAAAAGCTAGGGATTTTTCCCTCGCTAATTTAGATAGGGAATTTTCTTTATATATTCAGGAGAAAAATATTATTACTACTCTTAATTATGATCAAAATATTAAGGGAAAAATATAATTAGCTATGGATTTCTGTAATTCAAAAATTTGTTAGGGAATTTTTTTTTCCATTAATATTTTGTGATGAGCACTTTAGCTTTGGATAATTTGTCATAAATCCATTGCTATTCTATTTTAACGATAGAATTTCTCATACTATATATATATATAACTAAATGTGTTAACTATATATAACTATTTATAACTCTATATACTATATGTATAATAATATATAACTATAAATAATTGTATCTTACTATATCTATAACTATACAAACTTTATACATAACTATATTTAAATATATAATTTACAACATATATTTAATATACATTTTTATATATTATTATATACAAATGTATTTTACTATATCTATACCTATAGATAACTATATGTATAAATATATAAAATTATAAAAAATATATATATATACCAACATGTATAAATATAAGTTTAGCTATATGTGTAACTATATGTATAATAACATAAAACTATATTTTTAATTATATGTATACAAACATATTACATTATGTTTAACTATATGTATATAACTATATATAAATATTTGTATAACTATATAAAACTTTATAAAATAAGATATAACTGTATTTGTAACTATGTATACATATATGTAAATCTATATATTTGTTTATAACTTTGTATACATTTATGTATAACTACATATAACTACTTGTATGAATTTATATATGTATATATATAAAACTATATGTTTAACTATATATAACTATTTATAACTACATATACTATATGTATAATAACATATAATTATAAATGGGATAATACTAATTTGTTGCACTAACTTGAAATTAAATGACTAAAGATATAATATCAACAATATGTAAGCACATAGCATGAGAGTGTCTGGTGGTCAGATATAGCATGATGTTGAATTAAGGGTAGTACTCTTTCATAATCACACCCCCTGGGCCTCAGTCTCATATATGAACTTATATATGACAAAAGATGTAATAGATGATAGGGTTGTATAGAAGAAACTTTTTTATTCTTTTATATAATTCTTCATTCTAACACTGCATTCTCTATGTATCTCTCGCCCCCTCTCTCATTCTTTCTGTGTCACTCTCTCTCTCTTTATCTCTCTCTTGCTATTTTATATCTTGCTCTCTTTCATTTTTACTTTCTCTCCCCCTCTCTCTTTATTTCACTGTCCAGCTCTCTCCCTCTCTCTCTCTACCCCTTGCTTTCTCTCTCCTCCTTTCTCTCTCTTTCTCACTCTCCCTCACCCCGCTTTCTCTCTCTCAACAAAGAAGTGAGACGTAGCTATTGCACCGGCATTCCAAGAAGATGACATAAATAATATTGATCTTGTCCATGTAGATTAAGATCTATGAAATTTATGCGACTCAAATGGTGGCCTAATAGAAATTGAAGATGATAAATTTATATCTAAAGATGAGTTAGAACTTCCATTGGAATCAGACAAAATGTCAGAAGATCCATTGAAGGATGATAATGATGTCGATAATTAAACTATTATAATTATATTATAATATTAAACTATCAAAGACTTTCTATATTTTGTTGAAATATATTGGTGTATTCTATTCTAAAATGCATGGTTGTTCATCATATCTCTATTATTTTTCTATGTTTTTATATTTTTGTATAGTAGATGGCACCTAAAGATCATGGCCATGGTGGAGGTGGAGATGGATGGAGTACTGGACCAAATCCATCTAGTATTTTACCCCATTTTGCAAATTCAGTACCATCTCATACCCACCATATCCATACATCAACATCACAATCACCATCACTATTTCCATCACCATCACCATCATTGACACCTTTACGATCACCTTTATCAGATATAAGCCCATCACCATCTTCAATAATCATTTTACACCAATATTTCTTCCATTTACAGAACCATCGACATGATCAAATTTTGTGCCTTCCTTTACATTCAGTGCTAATTTAGTAATTGAGATTGAGGCTTGGAGGTATAAGAAATATGTAAATATTACTTGAATAAAAAATTATGATTTTCTTGTTAGTAGTTTTTTTATAGGTTTTTTCAATCTCAAATCTGTTCGGCTATAATTACAAAGTCTTTCAAGAAAATGATTAATTCTAAAGCATTATTATGGAAGAAAGTTTCTAAATCAGCAAAAGAGTCGAATTTTAATGACTTTCACGTAAAAATAATGAGAAAAAGCTTTGAAAATTAATTATCTAATTAGTTAACTATTATGTTGAATATTTTTCAAGTAGTAAATAATTATGTCATTGTTATTAATATAAATTTTTTTGTGATTTTTCTATATTTAGAATCCATCCAAATGGGCACCCAAATTTGATGGAAAGATAAAGTCATTATGGGAGAGCAAATCTGTTGAATGGTATTCTGATTTTGTCCATAAATTGAAGAATATAAAAGAAAGGCCTAATTTTATATCTGAGGATGACTAGCCAGAGTAGCTTAAGCATTGAGAGGAGCCAGATGTGAAAAACAATTAGAGATTCCTAGCAAAAATCGACGAAATAAGTTAGTCAGACTATGTACAGTAATGTCTAGCCACAAAGGAGGGTCAAAGGCAAGCTTTGAGCATGCTCGAGATTTGGTACAATTTTAAAAATTTAAACATTTATATATTTAGTGGTTATCCTAATAGTCTTAATAAATAAAATCTGTGCATGGTTTTATTAATTTTGTTAAAGTTTTTTATCATTTGTTATTTTATGATTTAATAAATACATACTCTAGGGTAGAGAATTGAGTCGAGATTCTAATTTTTATGAGATTTTCAGAAAGATGTATGTGAAGAAAGTGGATGGTCAGTTTGTTGACAACAAGTCTCAGATGATTGCTGTAAGAATCTATAATATTAACAAAATTTTATAGTACTATTATAAATTTTAAAAGTTATTTGGAATGCAAAATATTACATTTATTTTATGTATATCTATAATAGTATTTTTCCATATTTTATCACTAAAACTAATGGAGTGTGACAGTTGTTTCTAAACTAGTTGAGGGTTCTATGGATCTTCAAACAATTAACAATGATCCTATGTATTTGGAGACCATAGAAGGTCATAAGAAGTAGTGAGTGTATGACATCGACTTGACAGGAGTAGCATTTTTTTGTAGTAGTTGTGATTCTAATTCATCTATCACAGTAATGGTGGATGAGATGGTTGAGCAAGTAATGAAAACTAATGAATGTTTTGAATTTTTGGAGATAGAAATGAAAGAGAAGGATGAGTGGATATCTCATTTGAAGGAAGAAATGTGAGAAATAAAAAAAGAGAAGGATGAGTAGATTACTCATTTGAAGGAAGAAATGCATGAAATGAAAGAAGAGAAGGATGAGCAGACTACTCATTTGAAGGAAAAAATACAGGAAATGAAAGAAGAGAAGGATGAGTAGATTACTAATTTGAAGGAAGAAATGCAAGAAATTAAAGAAATGAATGATGAGATGAAAGAAATTAAGAATTTAATACAATAGTAGATGTCCTATATGGGGTCACAGTTAGTGCATTGACACGAAAAATAGCATTTCGAGATACATCTACCAAACCACACAGGAGAGGCTAGCACAAATTAACAAACTAATTATGAGGATGATTTTGTATCATAATTATTTCTGAATAGTTTTAAATTTTTGTATATGACTAGCAAAATAAGATGAGATTTTTTTTGAGGTATCAATTTTTTATATTCTGGTTTTGTTCATTGCTATGCTGATTAACCTAATAATGAATCTTTGTAGGATATTTGATGTGAGACACATGAACAAATTCTGATTAAAAGTATTCAGACTTTGTCATGGTCCTTCCTATGCATGAGTCCCATCTTTACTGATCTCTATTAGATCAAAAGGAGGCCAAGCTTCTATTATCTTCATTATTCCTAGAAAATTTTATCTTTGCACTCTCTCTCTCAATCTAAACATCATTGTTAGACTTCTTTTAGTTATTTCTTTAAGTTGTATGACTATCAACATAGATTTGTGTTTATTAATGTCTATAATAAATATTTTTAAATATCTGTGAATATGTTTGTGTGTACTTGAATATTTTGGGTAGAGTTTTAGCATAATATAGGTATGTAATAGGCTTGGCTAGTCTTCCTAGTGTTGGGAACGGCATATTAGCTTCTGAAGTTTTGAGATGAAAAAAAAATTTTGGTCCAACGCAGTCGTAGGTTTGTTCTTGACGCACTTATTTCATGTAGATCTACATTGTCGCTATTAAGATCTGTGACTGGTTATTATTGATCATCTATGGAATTAAACTGTTGAAATGTTAATAGTCATTATGATTACTAATGAAATTCAATTAAATGAGTTCATTTTTCTTGTTTTCCTTCTCTTTCATGTTCGTAGTTTCATGGATGATGATGAGTGGAACATAAGGAACTGTGGATCTTATGTCCCATTTTTCAGGGGAATCTTGGGCTACATCTGGTACCTAGCATGGGAGACCATGACATGAAGCCTTTCTTACCATGACATTATATTAACAACTTTTTGGTTAATGCCAATAATTCATTCAATCCCCACGAATGCGGTCGCCAACACTTCTCTTGCACTGCAATACATGAGAGATGGCTGGATAAACTAGAGAGATAAGTTTTTGAAGTTTTGTGCCATCTTTATGAAGTATAAATGGGATAATACTAATTTTTTGTAGTTTTGTGTCATCCGAGGCTATGTCATTATATTTATGTGTGTATATATGTATATATATACTATAGTATATATGTACATATATACTCATTATAATATATATTATAGTAGATGTGTACATATATAGTCAGTATCATATAACTACAGTATATATGTAGATATACAGAGTATATATGTACATAAACTAGTGTAGTATATATTACATATAGACTACACTATTATACGTACATATATACTACAGTATATATGTACGTATATACTACAGTATTATAAGTACATATATATGCAGTATATATGTACATATATATTTTAGTATATACATACATACTAAATTTGATGCCATGATCACTAAGAAATTAAAGTAGTTTTTTATTCCAATCCAAATTTGATACTTGCATAATGATGCCACAAGATAAAATTGGCAAAGTAGATTAAAAAGCTAAAGCTGGAGGGACTGATTGATCCAGATAAAGCTGATCCCTTCTCTTTGTTTCTTGAAAGCAGAGTTTTTTTCCTATTGCTTGTAGAAGGATTTTGAAATAATTATAGGAAATACTTATGGAAAGTGTATTTTGCAAGTTCTACTTTTCTTTTCTTTCTAGATACTATGTTTAAGATTTCATAACTACTAGTAACTCCTTATTTCCCTTTCAATGTGTAGGATTTAGCCTTGAATCTAAATATTCTTGCAAGAATGATTGAAACTATGGAAGGCAGTGGTCTAGTTATTTTACTTCTTCGAACCCTATCATGACTCATGAGTTTGTGTACCTTGGTCATGGTTAGTTATATTTCATTTGCTGATTATTTGCTTACATGAAAACATGATTTGCATCTTTGATCATTGAATTAGAATGTCTCTATTGTTCCTGACATGTTGGATATGAATGAGAGATTTAGAACAGAGTAGCATTTTGAAATAGTTTCTTGATTCAATGAGAGGTTTCTCTTATATGTACGTATAAGAGAAATGCTAGTATATCTTTTATAGGTACTTACTGAAGTATATGTGTTCTATATACTGCTCTATATACGTACTTATATACTTCTATATATATATATATATATATACTATATATACTGTAGTATATACGTAGATATACAATCAATATATCTACATATATACGTAGTATATACATATAATACTACTGTATTATATGTACGAGTACATATATACTCAATATATATGTTATATATAATACTACAGTATATACGTACATATACTGTAGTAATTAATGTAACTAGTGAAATTCTATTATAAATGTACATATACACTATAGTATATATGTACATATACACTGTAGTATATATGTACATACACTATAGTATATATGTACATATATACTACAGTATTATATATCTATCAACATAGAACCTTTTTTTTATTAATTTTGATTTGATTGACAGGCTTAATTTTAAGATAGATATGATAACACAATATTCCCATACAAAGCTTGTAGAAGTGATGGGATTTTTAACTAGACATGGTGCCCCGTGACTAGAACAGCTTTGTCACGGCAGAAAGATAGTGATCAGATGAGCTTGGGGAGAAAAAGCAACATCAATTTCTGAATAGATTATACTTTATGCACTGTCATTAGATACATTGATGAAGAAGATGTAATAAAATTTATTATGTTTTTGTTTTAACAAAGTGAAACAAGGGTTCTGTAGATTGCAGTTATTCAAAATTATTATGCAAAAAATATATTAATCATCCTTTGTTGCACATGAGCATGGTGGAGTGCTCGATTTTTCTATGTTCAAGTTTCCTATTTATTTGTTAATGGTTATTGCTACTGACTATCAGTCTTTATTTCATATGCCAGTTCTTTTGTTACTTGTCAGCTCGGTCATTGTGGGGCAGAGTAACACCCTTATAGGCCTTGGGACGAAAAAAGAGTTCTAGTTCGGAGGAGGTAAGATGCGAACTTTGATGTGCCAAGCCTGACTCATGACTTCTCTTCCAAGTTTTCCTTAAAGACTTTTCAGAGATATTTTTTTAAAATTTAAATAAACATCACATTTATTTATGTTGATAGTGAAGTTTTGTGTCATCTTTGTGAAGTATAAATGGGATAATATTAATTTGTTGCAGTTTTGTATCATCCGAGGCTAAGTGATTATATATATGTACAAATAATACTGCATTATATACGTAGATATAAACTATAGTACATATACGTATATACTAAGTATATACGTATGTATATACTGAGTATATACATACGTATATAATGAGTATATATGTACGTATGTACCGAGTATATATGTATGTATATACTGAATATATATGTATGTATATACCGAGTATATAAGTACATATATACGGAGTATATGTATGTATATACGAGTATAGACGTTCGTATATACTGAGTATATATGTACATATAATACTACATTAATATATACATATACTATAGTAATATATGTACTCAGTATATATGTACATATATATTGAGTACATATATATTCAGAATTGATGTACATATAATACTGCATAATTACATTTACTTAT
>JAREIK010002941.1:0-47649 GCA_029783825.1 Sapria himalayana
TCTGTCTATTTTTATAACTCTTTATATATCTGTCTGTCGATTAGTCTACCTGTCCTATCTATCATTCTATTAATCTATTTATATATCTAATTGTCTATCTATCTATTTCTTTTATCTATCTATCTAACTATCTATGTATGTATATATATATAATATCTCTATATGTCTATATGTCTATATATCTATATGTCTATATATCTATCTGTCTATCTATCTATCTACCTATCATTTGTCTATTAGTTTATTTGTGTATCTATCTATCTATATCTCTATTTATATGTCTATCATTCCATCTATTTATTTATCTATTTGGCTATTGATCTATCTATTCATCTATATGTCAATATGTATATCTATCAATCTTTCATTCTGCCGATCTACATATCTTTTTATTAGCATATACTTATCTAACTATTTGTCTATCTATCTATATCTATCTATTTGTCTATCTATCTATCTATCTATCGATTGATCTATTTATCTATCTATCTATTTGTCTATCTATTTATGTTTCTATTATCTATCTATTTATCTTTTTATGTGTCTATGTGTGTAATAGTCTATCTATCCCTCAACCCTCAATCTTTCTATCTATTTATATTTTTTATTTCTATTTATTTATTTAACTACCGATATATCTCTCTTTCTTCTATCTATTTATCTATCTATCTTCTTATTATTTATCTGTATATTTGTCTAACTATCTATCTATCCATTTATCTGTATATATGTTAATTTTTGTATCTATCCATTTATTTATCTATATAACAAAATGTTTATTTGTCTATCTACTTTGTATCATATATCTATGTAACTAACTATCTATCTATGTCTCTATATGTTATCTTCCTCATTCCCAAAATAATATTTTCTATCATTCTATCTCTATATTTGTTTTTCTATCTATCTGACTACTATTTAATATCTATCTATTTGTCTATGTATCTATATGCTTATATATTTTTTGATCTATTTATCTATCTTTCTATCTATCTATTTGTCTATCTGTCTGCCTCTTTATCTGTCTGTCTATCTATCGATCTATCTATCTATTAATATTTTATCTATATTTCTATATGTCTATCTAACTGTCTATCTATCTATCTGTCTATTTAATTATCTATCTAATTGTTATATATCGATTGATCTATTTATATATATATCTATTTAATTTCTATTTTTCTGTCTATTTATCTATCTATTAAATGTCTATCTATCTAACTATCTAACTATCTATGTGTCTATCAATCTATTTATCTATCTATCTTCTATGTCTCTATCTATATATATCTCTATCTATTGTCTATCTATCTATATGTCTTTCTTACTATATGTAAATATGTGTTTATGTCATATATGTCTAACTATCTATCTGTCTCTCTTTTATCTATTTGTTTATCTATCTATCTATCTATCTATCTATGTAACTATCCATATCTATAACTATCTATATAAGTGTCAATTTCAAAAATCAATAATATCTCTCTATCTATATATCTATCTATCTGTTTATCTTTCTATCTATCTTTTTATGTATATGTCTATGTTATCTATCTATCTATTTAACAATCTTTTTATATATCTATCTATCTATCTATTTTGTCTATTTGTATATCTATCTAACTATCTATTGTTTAACTATCAATCAATCTTTCAATCTAGCTATTTGTCTATCTGCCTTTCTACCTATGTGCTTATCTATCTATTTATCTATATGTTTATTTTTATATCTATCTATATAGTCTATTTATCTATCATTCTAATTTTCAATCAATCAATCTAATCTATATATCTATCTATTATCTATCTGTCTATGTATCTATCTAAATATCAATATATCTATCTTTCTATTTGTCTACATGTCTATCTTTGTTCCTATCTATCGATCTTCATGTCAATAGGTCTATCTATGTATTTTTCTATTTGCCTATTAGTCTATCTATCTATTTGTCTAAATATTATTATTATATTTGTATATCTATCTATCTGTATATCTATCTATTTATATATGTATCTATTTATACATCTCTATATCTCTCTATCTATGTATTATCTATATACAAATCTATATATATTTTATCTATCTTTATATCTTTTTGTCTATCTATTTGTCTATCTGTCTATCTTTAAATATTCTATATGTCTATCTATCTATCACTCTATTCTTCTATTAGTTTATATGACTATTTGTCTATCTGTCCATCTATCTAACTATTTTCAAAGCATCTATCTATATATCTTTTTATCTACCAATTTGAGTTTCTATCTATCTAACTATCTGTCTATCTATCTACATATCCAATTATTTTCTTATGTCATTATCATTATAGTTGTCTATCTATCTATCTATCAATTTATCTATCTATCTTTCTATCATCTTTGAATATATTTATCTATCTATCTGTCTATCTGACTATCAATCTATATGTGTGTCAATTAATCAATCTATCTATGTATCAATATATTTATCTATTAGTCTATTAGACTATAAGTTATTAGTCTATCAGTCTATTAGTCTATCTATCTATCTATCTATTTAATTATCTATCTGTCTATCTTTTATATGTCTATTTATATATCTGTCTATGTGTGTGTGTGTGTTTGTGTCTACCTATTTATTAATCTATCTATCTGTCTTTCTGTCTGTATATCTATCTATAATATTCTGTCTATCTATCTATCTATCTATATGTTTATCTATTATCTGTCTATCTATCTTTCTATCTATCTGTCTATATTCAATCTATCAAATTTTCAAAATTTTTATATGTCATTCTATCTATCTATCTATCTATCTATTGAACTATCTAAATATCTATCTAGCTATCTATCTACCTTTCTAACTACATTTCTAACATTTAGTATAATAGTCAATCTCACAATCTATCTATTTATATCTTTCTATTCAATTATCTATTTATCTATCTATATGTATATCTGTTTATCTATCTCTCTATCTGTCTATCTATTTATCTATATATTTTTTATTTATCTATCTGTCTATATGTTTATCTAACTATCAATCTATTTGTTTATCTATTTATCTATCTATCAATATTTATATCTTTCTATTTATTTATCTTTATATCCATCTATGTATATATCTATTTGTGTATCTATATATTTGTGATTTTCTATTTTTATCTATCAGTCTATATATATATTTCAATATCTATATCTATGATTTATCTATCTATTTATCTGTCTATCTTTATATTTGTCTATCAATATATTCTTTAAATGTTTATATGTCAAGATATTTATTTATCTAACTTTCGAACAATCTATCTTATATCTATTTATCTATATAACAATATAACTATTTTTTTCTATTAGTCTATCAATCAATCAATATATCTATCTATCTATATATCTTTCTATAAATCAATAATATATGTCTATACATCTATCATTATATCTCTCTTTCTGTCTATCTATCTATCTTTGATCTAACTATCTGTCTATATATTTTTCTTTATATCTATCTGTCTATATCTCTGTCAATATATTAATCTATCTATTTATTTATCAATTTATCTGACTATTTTTCTACCAATATATATATATATTTATCTATCTACATATTTATCTAATTATAAATCTGTCAAAGTATATAACTATATATTTGTCTAACTATCTATATGTCTATTTGTTAATCTATCTATCTATCTATCTATCTGCCTAACTAGCTACTATTTATCTAATTATATATCTATCTATCTATTTGTCTAATTATCTAAGTATTTATCTATTAATAAGCCTAAATATCCATCTTTCTATCTATCTATCTATATCTCTATCTATTTAATTGTCTTTCTATCTATCAATCTATTTATCTATATGTCTAATTATTAATCTATCTATTTATGTATCTATCTATTTGTTTATCAATATACCTATCTATTTATCTATCTATTTGTCTATCTAGCTATCTTCTATCTATCTATCTATCTATGTATCTATCTATCTATCAAACTATTAAAATGACTATCTATCTATCTACATATTTGCTTATCTATTTATCTTTCTTTCTTTCAATCTAAATATGTGTATATCTGCCTGTATTCTGATCTATTGATCTGTCTATCGATTAATATTTTGTCTATAAGTATATATATCTATCTATCTATCTTGTTATATCTTTATCTATATATGTATGTATATATCTATTTTTTTATCTGCAATTCTTTATATCTCCTATATGACTATCTATCTTGGTATATATCTATGTATTTGTATAACTATCTATATGATTATCTGTTAATCTATCTATTTATATAATGGGTTATTATATATCTAACTATCTATTTTTCTAACTGTTTAATTATCTATCTATTTATTTTCCTAACTAACTAAATATCTATCTTTCTCTCTCTCTAACTATCTAATTGTTTTTTTATCAATCAATCAATCAATCAGTCTAAATGTAAATCTGTATATCTATGTATCAATATATTTGTTTATCTATATTCTATATATTGATCTATTTGTATATGTAGCTATATGTTTATCTATCTATTTGTCTCTCTAACTATCTATCAATCAGTCTATATGTCTATCTATTTATCAACTAATCTGCTTATCTATCTCTCTTTCTATATCTGTATCTAACTATTTGTCTATCTATCAATATTTCTATATGGCTATTTGATTATCTATCTATCTGCCTATCTTTCTATCTATCAATATATTTATCTATATATCTATCTATCTATCTAAATATCTATCTGTCTATCTATCTAAAAATATATGTGTGTATCTATAAATTTTTTTATCTGCTTATCTGTTAATTATCTGTATATTTATCTATCTATCTATCTAACTATTTGTCTATCTATATATCTATCTATCTGACTATTTGTGTGACTGTCTATCTATTTTTTGTCTAATTGTCAATTTTTCTATCTATATATCAATCAATCTATCTGTAAATCTCTATATATATATATATATGTGTGTGTGTGTGTGTTTATCTATTTATCTATATATCTAGCTATCTATATATAGATGTTTATCTATCTTTCTTTCTTTCTAACTGTCTATCTATCTATTATTTTATCTTTTTATATTTCTCTTTATTTATCTATATAACTAACTATTTCTCTATTTGTCTAACTATCTTTCTACCTATATGTCTATTTGTCTACCTATCTATCTATATCTCTTTGTATCTATCTATCTATGTCTATGTTTATATGTTCCTATGTGTCAATGTGTCTATGTGGTTATGTGTGTATATGTCTATCTGTATATGTGTTTATATGTCTATGTCTCTATCTGTATATGTGTCTATATGTCTATGTGTCTATGGGTTTAAGTGTCTATCTGTCTATGTATCAATATACAAATCAATATATCTATCTTTCTATCTATCATTCTTTCTATCTACCTATCTATATATTTATCTGTCTATCTATCTATTTGTCTATCTATATAAGTAATTATTTGTGTATTTATTTATCTGTCAAATTTTCCATCAATCGATCTTTGTATCTATCTATCTATTTATCTATTTGTCAATTTGTCTATCTATCTATCTTTATTTCTCAATCTCTTTATTCTTCTATTAGACTATATATTTATCTATCTATTTATCTATCTATTTATCTATCTATTTATATGTCTATATGTCTAAATATCTATCTACCTATCTATCTCTTTATCTATACATCTATCTGACTATCCTTCTATTTGTATATCTATCTCAATGTATATATTTCAATCGATCTTGTTGTATATTAGGCTATTAGACTGTGTTTAACTATCAATTGATCTATCTATCAATTTATTTGTATGTCTAATAGTCTATTTGTCTATCTATATGTCTATCAATTTTTCAATTTATTTATCTATTTATTTGTTTATATATTTTTCTATATATCTATATGTATATCTAACTATCCATCTATCTATCTGTCTATATATCTATCTATATGTCTATCTGTATATCTAACTATCTATCTTTCTATTTTTCTATGTATCATTATATCTATCTATCTATCTATATATATGTGTATCTATCTATTTGTATATCAATATATATGTGTATCTATCTATCTATTTGGCTATCTACCTAATAATTTGCCTATCTATGTATCTATCAGTCTATCAATTTGTCAATCTGTCTATATGTCTATGTGTCTATCTATTTATTTATGTATTTGTATATTTGTCTATCTATTAATCAATGTATTTATCTGTCTATCTATTTATCAGCCTATTTGTCTTTGAACTATCTATTTATCTATCTATCTTTCTAGTAAAATTTTATCTATTTCCCTATATATCTATCTGTCTATCTATCTATTTGTAATCTATCTATCTATTTGTCTGTCTATCTAAATATCTTTATATCTATTTGTCTATCTATTTATCAATGAATCTATCTATCTATATATCTATATGTCATCTATCTTTTTGTCTAACTATCTATTTGTCTATTTTTCTATATATCTTTCTTGTTATTTCTCTATTTTTTATATGTTATCTATCTTTCATTCTATCTTTCTATATATATGTCTATCTATCTTTGTGTCATTCAATAAATCTATTAGTCCAACAATCTATATTTTTATTTATCTATTATCTTTTTGATTATCTATCTATTTGTATATCTAACTTTTTTTCTATTTGTCTATTTATCTATATATCTATTTATCTTTCTATCTAACTATCTATCAATCTATCTGTCGATTTAACTATTTGTCTATCTATTGATCTGTCTATTAATTAATCTATCTATTTTTCTATCTATATATCTATGTATTTATTTGTCTTTAATTCTATCTATCTATCTATTTTTCTATCTATATATCTTCATAAGTTTCTATTTATCTATCTATGTTTCTATCTATTTATATTTTGTCTTCTTTTCTTTCCATTTATCTGTATATCTGTCTTTCTTTTTATTAGTCAATCTATCTATCTATCTATCTATCTGCCTGTCTGTCTAATAGTGTATCTATCTTTATATCTATCTATCTATTTATCTATATATCTATTTATCAATCTATCTATCCATTATCTATTTATTTATATGTCTATCTATATATCTATCTATACGTCAATCTATTTATCTATCTATTAGTCTATTTATCAATCAATCTATTGTCTATTTGTTTACCTATCTAATGATTTTCTATCTATCAATCAATCTATCAATCTATCTATCAATGTATTTGTCTATCAATTTATCTTTATTTTTGTCTATTTGTCTATCTATCTATCTATGCGTCCATCAATTTGTCTATTTGTCTATTTGTTTATATATCTATCTATCTATTTTTTGTCTGTATTTTATCTATTTATCTATCTTTTTGTTTATCAATCTATTTGTCGATTTATCTTTCTATCTATCTATCTATATATCTAATTGTTTAATTATCTTTTTGTCTATTAGTCTATCATTAAAACTGTCTAGCTATCTATCTATCCATTGATATATCTATTTGCTTTTCTTTATATTTATCTTTTTATCTATCAATTAATCTATCTATCAATCTGTTTATCAATCTATCGATTTCTCTTCCAATATATCTATTAATCTGTCTATTTTTATCAATCTATTAGTCTATATGTCTATTAGTTATTATTTTTATCTATCTATTTATTTATATATTTATTTATCTATCTATCTATTTTTCTATTTGTATGTGTGTGTGTTTGTCTCTCTATCTTTCTGTCAATATATCTCTCTATCTATCAGTATATCTTCCTATCTATCTATCTATCTATCTCTCTATCTATCTATTTGTCTATTTGTCTATCTATCTTACTATTTATCTATCTATCTATTTATATATGTATCTATCTTCCGATCTATCTTAGTATTTATCTATCTATGTATCATTATGTATATCTAGCTCTTTTTATATCTATCTATCTGTATATATGGATATCTTGCTATCTATCTATCTGTCTATATGTTTATCTATGTATCTATCTATATTTCTATCTGTCTATCTATCTATCTATCGATCTATCGATCTATCTATCTATGTTTCTTTCTTTCTATCTGTTTGTCTATGTATTTATCTATCTATTTAATTGCTACCTATTTATATATCTATCTAACTTTATATATATATATATATATCTATATCTATCTATCTATTTATCTATCTATTTTTCTATCTATCTATCTATCTATCTATCTGTCTGTCTATCTATTTATCTATCTATATATCTATCTATATATCTCTCTATCTGTCTATCTATCTATCTATTTAACTATATAGCCATCTTTCTATCTGTCTATCTATCTATCTATTTGTCTAATTGATTATATGACTATCTATCTATATTTATAACTTTCAAACTATCTTCGTTTCTATCTGTCTAACTATATATCTTTCAATCAATCAATCAATCAATCTAATTATCTAACTATCTTTCTTTCTATTGTCTATTGGTAAATCTATATTGTCTATCTATTTATATATCTAAGTAGTTATAGATCTATCTATCTGTCTGTTTGTCTCTGTCAATTGTATATATGTTTATCTGTATATCTATCTAACTATTTCTCTATATCTCTATCTATCTATCTATATTTTTGTCTATCTATCTATCTGTCTATGTAACTATATGTCCATTTGTCTAATTTAATTTATAATTATCTATTAATCTATGTATCTGTCTATCTAATTATCTGTGTATCTGTGTAACTGGATAACTATATATATATCTATCTATTTGTCTAAGCATTTAACTATCTTTCTATTTAAATATATCTATCTTTATCTTTATCTATTTATCTATCTCTCTAACTTTTTAATTGTTCTTTTTATTTGTTTTTTTTGTTTATCTATATATCTATCTATTTATCTATCTATCTATTTATGTGACATTTCATCCCTCAGGGGGTCCCACTCCATTCCATCACATAATAAAATATGCAATAAAATAAAATTTTTTCAAATATAGTTTACACAATTTTTTTCTTTTATTTTTTAGTGGAATAAAAAAATACAAAAAATATTATTTAAGCCATTACTAGCTTCCCTTCACATGTGTGATCCCGCATGTGGATTTGTCATTTGTCCTAGACCTGTACCTGAATCACAATGGAGCGAACAAAGCTGTGTAGAGGTAAACTCCTACAGAGCTACTTCTATCTATGTGCTCATAAAATATCATGCATATATATTAATACCCACTCAATTATAACATTTACATGAAAATAATTATGGATGAAATGCTTATATTCTCATATTCCTAAGTCCCATAGACACCCTCACACATGCCAAAGCCATGTATGATATTATATATATATATATAGAAATATTTATTTTTTTTAGATTTATTCCAAAACTATGGACATACTATGAAAAATATATTGGAAATTTATCCATACAAAATATGTTTTTCTTGGATAAACTTCGAGAAATATGGACTTCCTCTGAAAAACATATGGGACATTTTTTGATAAAATAATTTTTTTCTTAGATATTTTCCAAAACCCACCGCGTTACTCAGACTGGCAATTATCCCAATTCGAGTTAGCATATTTTTATTAGCCATGCTCTAGAAATAAATACCACGCAACTCAGTCAAAATGTTTTTTTAATTCATGTTCGCCAAATACAATCCATATACCTTTATATGTATATATATATCAAGCACCCACCCATTTATATGGAATGTTCCAGTGCATATGAAATGCAATTATATCATTTTTGTTTGATGTTGCAGACACAATTATAATAATCCAAATCTAATTCATTCTGAACTAAATTTTACTAAATGAAATATAGAAACTTTTTACCAATTAACCATTTCAAATTAAATTCTTAACAATTCAAATTGATATTTAAAACATTATCATTTATGGACTTTAATTAGAAATAAATTACGATAAAATAAAACTACTACCCTCCGAAAAATTTCATGGAAACTTTATAAATTTAATAGTAAACTAAAAATCTCATCATGTAGAGTAACTTTAGTTCGTAGACTATTCTATTCCAATTTTAGAATAATCCATTAGGATCAAAAGAAAATCACCGAATCTTTTATTTTTTTATCTGCATTGTGTCTCTTTCTCCCCTGAAGTATGTATTCTTTTCTTTCCCCATCATTCCATTTTCTGGATTTCCGATGTTTTCTTTTATAATGATATAAAAAAATATATTTTTATAATAGTTTTTTTCTTTTTCTTTTATTTGACACATGATCGTGCAAGGAGCAGCCACGTGTTGATGTCGTGGCACGGTCTTCTGCTTGTGTTGTTTTTATTTATTTATTTATTTATTCTAAAAATTATTTAAATAAATAACTAAATTCTAACTTCTTCAGAATATGAAAAAATTTGTCACCGTAACTATATTTTCCATGATGAATTCAATAACAAAATCTAATTTATCATCACGGTTCGAAAATTTTCAGCTTATTTTTCTTATTGCAAAATTATGATTGAGCTCATTTTTTTCCAAAAACAAAATAATATTATTTATTTCTCCTTTTTTATGGGATCTGACAAATTTTGTATCTAACTATCTATCTATTATTATATCTATCTTCTATTTGGCAATCTAATTATTGATTTATTTGTCTATATTTTATCTATCTATTTGCATATCTACTTATCTATCTATGTGTATATCTATCTCTCTGCCTATCTACTTATATATCTATATGTCTATCTTTCTATCTAACTATATGCCTATATATCTATATGTTTAGATCTCTATGTGTCTATGTATCTATCTTCTTATTTATCTATCTATCTATCAATCTATGTGTCTATCTGTCAATTTATCTATCTACTGATCTATCTATATGTCTGTCTGTCTATCTATCTATCCATCTATCTTTATGTCCATCGATCTATCTATCTATATTTATGTGTATGTATTTATTTTTCTATCTACCTATCTGCCTATCTGCTTATATGTATATTTTTCTATCAATCTATCTGGCTATTTATCTAGCTATCTATCTATCTATCGATCTATCTAACTATTTGTCTATCTATCTATCTATCTCTTTTATCTAGCTGTCTATTTATCGATCTATATATCTATCTATCTATCTGTCTGTCTGTCTGTCTATCTATATATTTTGTTTATATGTCTATCTATCTATTTGTCAATATATATATATATATATATATATATATATATATATATATATATATATTTGTTTTTCTATCTATATGTATATTTATTTATCTATCTATCTATCAGTCTAATTCATTATTAATCTATATTTCTATCTATGTATCTTTCTATTTTCTAATTTTTATCTATATATATGTGTATCTCTCTATTTGCCTATCAGTCTATCTACATATATGTTTATTTGTATATATGTATGTCCGTCTCTCTTTGTATCTATCTTTCAATCTATGTTTATGTGTCTGTGTCTATGTATCTGTTTGTCTATCTATCTATCTATCTATCTTTATGTCTGTATATATATATATATATATATATATATATATATATATATATATATATATATCTCTCTCTCTCTGTCTATCTATCTATATTTCTACCTATCTATCTATTTGTCTAAGTGTCTTTTGTCTATGTTTCTATTTATCTTTCTGTCTATCTGTCTTTATTTCTATCTGTCTATTTGTTTATTTTTCTATTTGTTTATTTGTCTATCTATCTATTTGCCTATCTATTTATCTATATATATATATATATCTATATATATATCTATCTATTTATCTATATGCATGTCTATCTATCTATATGTCTATTTGTCTATATGTCTATCTTTATATCTCTCTATCTGCCTTTTAGTTTATTCGTCTATAAGTATATGTGTTTATCTATCTATCTAACTAATTATTTATATGTATATTTATCTATATGTCTATCTATCTATGTATCTATTTTTCTATTTGTCTATCTATCTATCTATCTTTCTATATTTCAATATGTCTATAAGTCTATCTATCTGTCTATATATCTATCTATCTATCTATCTAGTTATCTATATATTTATATGTCTATCTATAAATCTATGTAAATATCTAACTATCTATTATTCTATCTATCTAACTTTCTAAACGTCTAACTGACTTTCTATTAATCTATCAATCAATCTGTCTATATAAATATATTCACACATATGTTAATCTTTATATCTATTTAGTTGTCTATCTATCTATATATCAATCTATATATTTGTCTATCTATCAATCTATGTATCTGTATATCTAACTAACTATCCATCTGTCTATCTATCTATCTATTTATAAGTATACCTGTCTATCTATCTATGTATATATTTATTTGTCAATCAATCAATCATTCAATCAATCTTTATATCTATTTTCCTATCTGTCAATTTATATATCTGTCAATCTAGTTATCTCTCAATCAATCTATCTTTCTATCTATTTATTACTTTATCAGTCTAAAAGTCTGTGTCTATCCATCTAACCATATGTCTATATTTTTTATATATTTATCTATCTATTTGTCAAACTATTTATATGTCTATCTCTTCTATCTATCTGTATATCTATCGATTAGTATATAAACCTATATGTATATATATCTATCTATTTTTCTCTCTATTGTCTATCTATCTATATATCTATTTGTTTAACTATATATCTATTTTTCTATATGTCTATCTGTGTATCTGTCAATCTAACAATCTATCTATCTATTTGTATGTCTATCGTTATATATGTCTATCTATTTGTCTATCTATCTATCTATTTATTTTTATATCTATCTATCTGCTATATGGCTTCTTGCTATCATTCTATCTATCTATATGTTTATCTATCTGTCTATTTGTATATCTATTTATTTGTATATCTCTATCTATACGTATGGCTATCTTGTAATCTATCTATCTTTATATATATCTATCTCTCTATCTATCTTTGTGTCTATTTATCTTATTTTCTATCTATCTATATAATCATCTATATGTATATCTGTCGATCTTTCTATCTATCTATTTGATATCTATCTATATATTTATCTATCTGATCTATTTATCTATATAACTATATGTCTGTCTAATTGTCAATCTATAATCTGCACTCTATATATCTATCTATCAGTCTATTTGTATATTTATATATTTATTTATCAATATATCTATTTATTTTTCTAAATGATTATATGCCTATCTATTTATATTTCTAACTATCTAATAGTCTTTATTTCTATCTATCTAACTATTTACCTTTCAATCTATTTATCTATCTAATTATATAACTATCTTTCTATTTATTAGTCTATAAGTAAATCTATCTATCTATCTATATATTGATCTATGTAACTATTTATATATCTGTGTGTTTCTCAAATAATTTTTTGTCTGTCCATATATATATCTGTCTTTCAACTCTTTACAAATAGATATATAGACAATAAGATAGATATACACATAAATACATATATAAATAGTCAGATAGATAGATAGACTTTTAGACTAATAAAAAAATATATAGTTAGATAGTTAAACATATTGATAGATAGCTAGATAGAAAAATAGATTGTTAGACACATAGATAAATATATAGATAGATAGACAAATAGTCATATAGAAAATAGATAGATAGACATATAGAATGATCGACAAATAGTCAGAAAGTCTGTTGGAAAAATAGTCAGATAGACAGATAAATATATAGACAGATATGTAGATAAATAGATAGATAGATAGCTAGACAAATAGATAGATAAATAGATAGACAAATAGATAGATAGAAAAATTGAAAGATAGATAGATAAATAAATAGACAAGAAGTCTTATAAACTGATAGACTGATAAACTGATAGACTAATAGACTAATAGATAATTTGATAGTTAAATAGATAAATAGATAGATATATATACAAATAGATAATTAGATAGACATATATATATATATATATATATATATATATAGGTAGAATGAATGAATGACTGATAGATTTATAGACAGAAAGATAGTTAGATAGTTAGATGGTTAGAAAGATAGACAGGTAGAAGTTACATAGATAGATTGACACATAGACATATATACAATTAGATAGATAGACATATAGATAGATATTTAGATAGACATATAGAGAGATAAATAGATACACAGATAAATAGATAGTTAGATAGACAAATAGATAGATAATAAATTCATAGATAGATAATAAGATAAACAAGTAGATAGATAAACAAATAGATAGTTAGATTGATAGATTGATTGATTAATAGATTGACAAATATATAAATTTCTACATAGTAAATAGACATATATATTACAATATAGATATATATATATATATAAATAGAGACATATATAGACAAATAAAAAGATAGATAGAAAGATAGATATTTTGATAAAGAGTTATATAGATAGACATGTAGAAATATAAATAGATACATAGATAGACATATAGTTTAATAGATGAATACAGAGATAGTGAAAAAATAGATAGACAATTTAATAAATAGACAGATAGACAAATAGACAGATACAAATCTAGATACCGAGACAAATAGACAGATAGATTGATACAAAAATAAATACATAAATAGATATATAAACATGTAAATAGTTAGATAATTAGAAATATAGACAGATATACAGATAGACAAATAGATAGATAGGTAGATAGATAGATATATAAGTATATAGATTGACAATTAGATAGATAGATAAATACATAGATACATAGACACATAGACACAATAACACAGACACATTGACACATAGAGACATAGACACATAGAAACATAAAAACATAGACACATAGACAGAGATAGATTGATAGATACAAAGAGAGAAAGACATACATAAAGACAAATAGATATATGAGTAGATAGAGAGATACACAAATAGAGAAATAGATAAATATAAAGATAAACAAATAGATAGATAGAAAGATAGAAAGATAGATTTATAGAAAGACATATAGATAGATAGATAGCTACATATAAGATTGTTAGATAGACAAATATATATTGATAGATTGATAGACAAATATATAGATAGATAGCTATACATATATTCAAATATACAGATAGACAGATTGTTAGATAGATAGACCGATAGACAAAAGAGATAACTAGACAAATAGATAGATAACTAGCTAGATAGACAATTAGATAGTTAGATAGATATATATATATATATAGACCGAAAAATAAATATATAGATAAATAGATTAACAAAAATATAGATAGACAGAAAGATAGATAGACTAATAGAAAGAAAGACAAATATAACTATAGATAGATAGACATATAAATAGATAGATAGTTAGATACTTATAAAAAAAGATAGATAGATAGACAAATAGTCAGATAGACATATACATAGATTAACAGATAGACATATAGATAGTTAGAAAAATAGTAAGATAGTTACATAAACAAATTGATAAATAGATAGACAGATAGATTAGACAGATTTTTTTTTAAGTGTTATTTATTAGTTATAACCCTCTCTTTTGGCGGATGAATACCATTTTTACAAACTAACATCTACCCTTATCCCTATTACACCCAATATTTAAGAAAATCTTTAACATTTAGATCAAACTAAGTGTATAAATTTAAAGGGAAATGTTTTTGAGGTCTTGAGATCTTCCTTTAAGCTTTGAGAAGTTCATTCTTTCTAATGAAACCATGGCTGAATCTTTATTCGTATAGTAAAGATAAGTGCAGTCTTTTTCAAGAGTCCATGTCTCTTCCATGTCTTGTAAGGTGAGACCTTTGATTTGGAATTCTTCTTGTGATGTTACTCTTTGAGAGATGCTAGAATGCTATCGCTTTTTTAGAGTATCCCGCCTTGAATATCAGCATTGCATCTTTTAAATTCTGCTTTGTAATAAATATTCTGCCAGATGTGCTTGGTAATCAGCAGCTCTTAACTTTTCTGCTTAACCATCAATTTCTGGAAATTCAAACCAGAAAAACTAGAAAATTCAGCAGCAGACTCCCTCCTTAAGCTGTAAGAGTTCCCTGCTTGGCTGCCTCCCTCCTTGCTTTTTAAGCTTTGATCTTCCTTTACTCTACTATTGCTTCTTTACATGAATTACATACTTAGCACAACTCAACTAAAAATTTATAGACTTCCAGCTTTTCTAAAATAACACAGACTTCATAAAAACACAGCATCTACTTATATCAAATAACACAGACTTCCAGAAAATACAACATTCTAAAAAAAACAGACTCCATACACCTATAATAAGAAAAGAAAACTAAAAGACAGCAGGCACTACGTCCAGCTTTATGTCATTTTTCTCTACTTAGTTACCTGCAAGAAAGAGCTACATGCATATATATAATCTTCTCTATTATTCAATACCCCGTCTTGCTCCTTCTAATTAGCCCTGCAATGTTACTGTACATTTTTTTAAATTAAAGCTGTAAAACAGAAACTGTACTGTAATTTTGAGCCCTCTGCAGTGTTATTGTTTTTTAATAAGCAACCTGCAGTGCATGAAAGTATATTTCTGTTTTAATAAGCAAAAATACCCCGAAACCTGTAGAAAGATCATATCTGTTTTTAAAACAGAAACATTGCTTACTAAAGCCTGCCGTGTTGCTGTATTTTTGAGCCCCCTAAACCTGCAGTCTTACCAATCTGTACTACAATTTATCCCAACCATCATAGCAACATCCCTCAGGACCAGGATGAGACTATGAAGATATGAACTTTAATCTGTTTCAGCATCATACATAGAATACCAGAATAAACACAAGAAAATCCTTATAACTAAAAATTATTATTTTTAATTTTTCTAATATAAGGAAAATCCATGCTATCTAATTTTATAATACCAAAATACTTTTTTGGTAAATTATCTTCTTTATACTCGTGATCTCCACTCTTCCTACCATCTTTAGATAATGCATCAGCCAACGCGTTAGCTTCTCTGAAGATGTGTTTTATAGTGAAATCTAATGAATTTATGTCATACAGAATTTCTTCTATCTCATTTTCATATTTCCACATAATTGACTGTATTTTAATTAGATTTACAACTATTTTTGAATCAATTTGAATATCTACATTCTTGATATTTAAGTTTTTACATATTCTTATTCCTTCTTTTAGTGCTAATATCTCGGCATGTAAAGCCGACGATGCTTGCAATCTTCTAGTGAAAGCTAAAATTAACTTCCCCTCCGAGTTTCTAATTGCTCCCCCTCCTCCAGCTTCCCCCATATCTCTATCGAAACTACCATCTGTATTTAAGGTAAACACACCTCTTGCAGGTTTTTCCCATTTTATGCTAATTGTTTTAAACTGCTTAAGTGGTTTTTCTTTTAGGTTCCAAAACTGTAAGGTATCCTTATCCATCTTTGAACCTTGTGTTTTTATAGGGCATATCTCTGAAATTTTTCTTGTTTCCTCTTTTATTTCTTTCCAGATATCTTCCACCATCATATTATACCCTTCGAATCTACTTTTATTCCTAGCTTTCCAAATGCACCAAATGACTATTGGTGGAACATTGCTTTTAATCCATTTCTGTGCCATGCTAGGAACATTTGAATTACACTATTTTTTAAACCTGCAACTTAGAGGGAGATGTTCATATTTTATCTGCATTTCTGATGCTAATCTTTTCCATATTTCTGCAGCTACTTTTCCTTCTGAAATAGGTGATCTAATGTTTCAATCTCATTTAAGCAACATTCACATCTAGAAACTAGCTGAATACCTTTCTACTTTAAATTATTATCAATTGGGATAATATTAGATAAAACTTTCCACATAAAAGTTTTAATTTTTTGTGGATTGTCATTATTCCAAGCCCATTTAAATAATATTTGTTCTTTTTTCTTTTTTCTTAAGACATTTTTCACTGTTTTAAGCGAAAATGTGCCCTCCGGAGATAAGGTCCATCTCCATCTTTTTTTCGTCTGTTTAGAGTAATTTTCCACTAAATCTCTTTGTTTAAGCATTTGATTCCAAACCTGTGAACTCCTACTTTTATTTTTTATTTTATTAATGTCATCCTTTATGCAGTACTTTGCCCTCATAAATTTAGACCATAAACTTTCATTTTCTTTTAAATTCCACCATCTCTTGCTAGCCCCTACTTTGGCTAAGTCAATGATGTTGACAAAGCCTAAACCAGCTTCTTGGAAAGGATAACTTAAATCTCTCCATTTTTTCCAATGAAGTTTGTGTTTACCCTCTTTTTTACCCCACAAAAAATTGGCTAATTCTTTTTCAATTTCTTTTATAAATTTGATTGAAGGCTGCGTGATCATAATATTATGCATTATTAAACTTTCTAAAACATATTTTATAAGGGTTATTCTGCCCCCCATACTTAGATATTCTACTTTCCATCCTGTAATTTTCTTTTTTAATTTATTTATTAGAAGCGCTAAGTATTCTGTCTTGAACTTTCCTTCATAAATCGGGCAACCTAGATAAATCATTTCTCCTTTTTTGTGAGAGAAACCTGTGATATTTTTAATTCTATGTGATAATGCAGTTGGGGCTTTATAAGATATCATATATTGACATTTTCTTTTGTTTAATTTTTGACATGTTTCTTCCTCCATGCATTTTAATAAATCTATCAGGTTACTTAATGATTTGGTGCATCCATTAGTGAATATCATTACATCATCTGCATATGCTAAACAACTTACCAGGGGTGTGTTTTTTGGCTGTCTAAAAGTACCTATAAGACCATTTAACATTTTATTTTTAAGATTAACTATCAAGAGTTCTAGATAAATATTAAATAGTGATGGCGATAGCGGGTCACCTTGTCTTAAACCTCTAACTGGCTTTATTTCCTTTCCTACTTTCCCATTTGTTATAATTCTATCCCATGTGTTTGATATACATCTGTATATCAGATCTATCCATGTCTCAGAGAAACCCATTTTTCTCATCGTTGAACAGAGAATACTCCATTCAACTCTATCAAATGCTTTGGAAAGATCTAGCTTAATTAATACATTATTACCTCTTGTTTTAGTACCTATTTCTCTGCACATTTCTTTTGCCAAGCAGATATTATCCATAATCAATCTATTTTTCATAAAACCAGTTTGTTCTTCAGAAATAATTTTTGGTAATAGTAATGCTAATCTATTTTGTAGAATTTTGGCTAAAATTTTATATATTGAATTACAAAGACTAATTGGCCTAAAGTCCTCTCCTTTCTGTGGATTTTCCACTTTCGGAATGAGAATTAAATGAAAACTACTCCATTTCTTACCTATATCAGCTCCACAGAATATACTATTTATGGCTTTTTCTAAATCTTTTTTTATTATTTCCCAGCAAATCTGAAAGAAGCAATTGTTCCAACCATCTGGGCCAGCTGCACTGTCTTTATTCATACTAAAAATTGCATTTCTAATTTCTTCTTCTTCAGGGAATTTTGTTAGCATATTATTATCATCTGAAGAAAATTTTATTCTCTATGTTTTGTATAAGTGTGTTGCCTTTTAGCTCTCTTATTCCACCTAAGTGATTCTCAAAAAACTTTGTAAAATAATTTTCTATATCTAAGTCTTTTTCAAGCCATACATTTTCATTGTTTTTTATTCCCCTAATTCTATGTTTTTGAGATTTTAGTTTAGCCACTTTTTGAAAAAATTTTGTGTTTTTATCTCCTTCTTTCAACCATTTAATTTTCGCTTTTTGTTTCCAGAAAGCTTCTTCCATTAACAGTTTTAATTTTAATTCCGCTTGTGCCTTGCTAAGAGTTCTTCTATTGATTATACTTTGGTCTGTTTCAAATTCTAATTCACTTTTTAGTACTAGCTATTCTGCATCTTTTATATTTTTAATTATATTTCCAAATGTTTCATTATTCCACTTTTTTAATTCAACCTTTAGTCTACTCAATTTATTATTTAGAATTTGAATCGGATTTCCTGAAACTTCAAGATTCCAGGAGTCTTTTATCTTATTCAAGAATTCATGATGTAAGCACCAAGAATTTTGAAATTTAAAAGAACCTCTTGTGAAAATTATTCTTTTAACAGAAATCAATAATGGACTGTGATCAAAGCAGGATCTATTTAAATGATTAACCTCTGTAGAGCCAAACTGTTCTAACCATTTAAGGTTAAATAAGACCCTGTCTAATCTAGCCCATATTGTGCCCTGCTTTTTCCAATTATTGCACCATGTGAAAGATGAGCCATTAAATTTGGCTTCTATTAGATTAGTATTATTTATTGTGTCATTAAATTGAGCCATTCCTCTCTTATTTGGTGATCTACCACCCTTCTTTTCATTAAAATTTCTAACCATATTGAAGTCTCCACCTATTATCCAGGGCTTATTTTCTAGGGCAATTTTTCTCATTTCCTCCCATAATTCTTTTCTCTCCTCTTTTTTATTTTTGGCATAAACTATCGTTATTATTTCATTTTCATTTTGACTTAGACTCAGGTTTATTAATTGATTAGTATCTTTTAATATTTTTATGTCCAAATTATTTTTCCACAATATCCAGATTTTACCATTATTATTAGAGTAACCATGATTAAATCCTAAAATAGTTTTATAGTATTCTAGTTGAGTTTTATCCACCATCGGTTCAGCTATTAAAACAAGATTAATTTTATGCATGTATATTAGTTTTTTCAATCTATTCCTTGAAGGGGAGTTTGCAATTCCCCTTATATTCCAATAAATATAATTATACATTCTTTATGGATTTAGCTTGCGCTCTAGTAGTGTATTTGGTCTCATATATTTTATTTAAGTGTTTTTTCATTTTCCTTGGTTTTTTAAGTGAGCTTAATTCTCCTCCTTTCTCCACTTTCCATTCTCTATTTACTTGGATAGCCATTATTTTTAACTCCTCAATTGCCCAATCTTTATTTCCCATTTTTTGTTTTGCTTTAGAATTATCTATATTTATATCATCTTTAGTTGTTCTTTGCTTTAGTTCATTTTTCTCCACATCCGTATAGAGGGAGGTCAAACTTTTTATTTCAAATTCTTCCTCAGAGTCCTCTTCAGCAAGGACAGCCCAGCTTTTATTTTTTTGGAAATTAGTTTTCATTTGAACTCTAGTTCTTTTATTTAATTCTGAAATTTTTCTAATAAACTCCCTCCTCTTCCTCTCTTCTATTTCTGCCCTTTCATCTTCTATATTCGGTTTGTTATATTCAATTAATTTTAGTTCTTCTACCTTACCATTCTAAATTTCTAATTGAGCAGTGTATGAATTATGTGGTTTTATTTGATAAATCAAATCTCCTCTTCTACCTACTGCCATTTTTCTTTCCTTTCCTCTTTCCTCTTGTTTTAGCTTATCATCTATTCTTTTCTTGTTCACTAAACATGCTTCTAAACCATGACCCATCTTTTTGCAGCAAGAGCAGAATGGAGGGAGGTATTCTGGAATGATTTGTTGCCAAAATCCCCCTCCATCTATAGTTCCAATCCAGATACGATTGGGTAATGGTTTCTGTAAGTCCAGCTCAACACAAACATGTGCAACACTCGGTCTAGAGAGTGTTGCAGTAGCACCATCAAGAAGAAGAGGAGAGCCAAGCAAACAAGCAATACGGTATAAAGCATACTTATCAAATAGATGAATCGGAAGCATGGGAAACAGCAGCCATACCGGGGCCAAGGAGGATTCTTCCTTCGTCGTGAATTTAGGGGTCCATCTGAACATTCTCATGGGATAGCCCATGATATACCAGATGCCTTTCAACCATAGACGATGGAAATCCTCTTCGGAATGTAGTTGTATCAGCACGTGCTTATCTTCTATGAGCCCGATTTTAATCAAAGCTTTGAGCTTCAAAGCTTCAAAGAAGGAGCGGATATCATCAATACGAGGTCTATCATGCGAGAATTTACCCACAAGTGTGTGCTTGTGAGGTTCAGAGAGCATTCGAAGGTCTTCGGCAGAAAAAAAATATCGAGGGTTCCTCGATATTTTTTTTTTCTTGAGTGTCCGAGGAAGACGAAAGAGGCGCGTTCCTCTTAACAAAATCCGAAAATGATTTCTTGTTAACTAAGAAATCCATTGCCTTCAAAATTCGCTTGCAATTTACTTCTTCCTCAACAAAAATTGCAGAATGTTTCCCTAGGAAGACGAAGGAGGCGCGGTTCCTTCGAAGGTTCCTCTTAACCATAGACAGATAGATTAGACAGATTGATTGATAGACTAATAGATTAATAGACAAATAAATAGTTAGAGATAAACTTAAGACAGATATATAGATACATAGATATATAAAAGATCGAGAGATAAATAGATAGATATATAAAAGATAGAGAGATAAACAGATAGATAGATAGCTACATAGATATATAAAGAGGTAGACAAATATATATATTTACTGATATTCTAATACATAGAAAGATATTTAGACAATTAGATAGATAGATAGATTAAAAGATAGACACATAGATAGATAGAAAGATAGTTAGTTAATTAGTTACAAATATAGTTAGATAAACATATAATGAATTAGACAAATAATTAGATCGACAGATAGACAGAGAGATATATAAATATATAGATAGGAAATTAAATAGACAGAAAGATAGACAAATAGACACACATAGAGAGAGAGATATATATATATATATATATATATATATATAGACAGATAGAAAATAGACAGACAAAGAGATAGATAGATAGATAGATAGATAGAAAAACATTTGGATAGTTTGATAGATATAAAGATAGATAGATAAACACATAGAAATATATATAGATAGATAGACAGATTTAATGATTGACTAATAGACAAAAATACAATTAAACAATTAGATAGATAGATAAAAATTTAGAGAGATCGACAAATAGATAAATAAATAAAAAGATAGATAAACATATAGATTGATAGATAGATAAACAATTAAACAAATATATAGATAGATAGACCAAACGATAGATAGATAAAAAAATACATATACAGATTGATAGATATTTGGATAGCATATACATTGATAGATAGATATATAGATAGAAAATCATCATATAGATAGTCATATTGATATACAAATAGACAAATAGATAGATAGATACACATGTAGATAGAAATAAATATAAATGTAAAGATATAGATATATATATATATAGACAAATATACAAATAGACAAATATATATATATATATATATATATATATATATATATATATATATATATAGAATGATAGATAGATAAACAAATAGACAGATATATAGATAGATAAAAAATTAGATAGATAGGTAGATAGTCTATTAGACAGACATATAGATATAAAGATAAAATGATTTACTGATAGACAAATAGATAGTTAAATTGATAAATCGACAAAAAAGAAAAAATATAAATAGTCAAATATATAGATAGATAAATAGACATTTAGACAGACATATAGATATATAGATAAAATATAGAAATAAAGAAATTCAAATAAATAGATATATATACAAATATAAAATAGATAGGTTAACACATAGACATATATATAGATAGATTGAAAGATAAATAGATAGATTGAATGATAGAGTGAGACAAAGATAAATATATAAATAGGTAGATTAATAGATAGATAGATAGAGAGATGCTAGATAGACAAATAGATGTAATGACAAGTAGATGTATAGAACGATAGACATATAGATAGTTAAAAAATAAATAGATAGATAGACACACACACACACACATATAGATATATATATAGATATATAGATCTATAGATAGACAAAAAAATAAATAGATAGTTAGATAGATAGATATACAAATAGATAGGTATACAAATAGATAGATAGACAAATAAACAGACAGATAGATAGATAGATCCATAGATAAATTGATTGATTGACAGAAAGACTGATCGACATATATACAGATAGATAGATTGATTGATGGTCATATAGATAATTAGACAATTAGAAAGATAGATATATAGACAAATAGATAGATAGATAGATAGATAGTTTGATAGATAGACAAATAGACAGACAAATATATATATAGATTCATAGATAAATAGATTGAATAATATAAAGAAATATATGAAAGAAAGATAGAAAGATAAATGGATAGATAGAAAGATAAACAAATAGATAAATATATAGATAGATACATATGATTAATGATAAATATATAGATAGAAAGGTAAACAAATAAATACATAGATAGAAAAACAAAAAGTTAGATAGACACATAGATAGATAGATAGAAATCAAATCAATAAATGCACAGATAAATAGATAGATATAGACATATATATAGATTCACAAATTGATAGATATATAAAAATATAGATAGTTAAATTGATTGATTGATTGATAGATAGATAAATATATATATTGATAGATAGATAGATAGATACATATATGCATAGATAGATAGAATGATAGATAGTTAGAAATACAAAAAGACATATGATAGAAAGATAGATAGACAGAAAGATAGATAGATAGATAAACAGGTAGACAGATAGACAAGTAGACTATTAGACAGATAGATTGATTGACCGATAGATAAATATATAAATAGATAGATAAATAGATAGACACATATACTAATAGAACTATATACTAAAAGATTGATAGAGAAATATACTTTGAGATAGATAGACAAATAGAAAGATAGTTAGATAGTTAGAGATATAGACATTTAGATAGTTTGATAAATAGATAGATAGACTAATGTCTAATTGATGAATAGAGTGATAGAAAGAAAGATAGATAAATCGATAGATATAAGGATAGATTGAAAAATTGATAGATAGATAGATAGACAGACAGACATATAGATAGATACAATGATAATTATATAAATAGGTTGAAAATTATATAGAATGAAAAATAAATTCATATTCAGGTAGGCAAATAGATATATAGATAAATAGAAACATATACAGATATATAGAGCCACAAATAAATAGATAGGCAGATAGATAGATAAATGTATATGTAGAAAGATTGATAGATAGATAGATATATACATAGGTAGATATATACATAGGTAGATATATACATAGGTAGATATATACATAGACAGATAGACACCTAGATCCATAAAGAAATAGACATATATACACATATACACATAGACACATAGACAAATAGACACATATACAATTAGACACATAGAGATATAGATACATAGACACCTAGACACAGACACAAAGACATAGACAGATAGATAGGCACAAAGAGAGATAGACAAACAAATAATAAAATAGCCATATATACAGATAGATAGATAAAAAAAAGTAAGATAGATAGATAAACAATAATATAAATAGGTAGATAGATGTATAGATACACATATTATCATTTAGCCAGATAAATGGATAGATAGATAGATATACAGATTGATAGATAAACCAATAGATAGATATATTAATAAACAAATATACATAAAGAGAGAAATATTGATAGATAAATAGTTAAACATATAAAAAGATAGAGAGATAAAATATAGATAGCTAGAGGGATAGACAAAGAGTTATTTAGAGAGATACACAGTTAGACAAATAAATAGATATCTAGATAGATATATAGATAGATATATAAATAGTTAGATAGACAGATAGACATTATACAAATAGAAAGATTGATAGAAAAACACATAGATAGATAGATAGATATATAGACAGAAAGGTAGATTGACAGTTAGATTGATACACAGATAAATATAAAGATAAATTAATAGATACTCTTATATTTAGTTATACATATAGACAAATACATAAATAAATAGAAAGACTTATAAATAGATATATATATATATATATATAGATATATCAAAAGATAGTAAGATATACATATAGACAAATAGAAAGATAGTGAGATAGAGAGAAAGATAGAAAAACTAATAGAGAAATAGTCATATAGATAGATAAAAAGAAATATAGTTTGATAGATAGAAAGATATACAAATTGAAAGTTAGATAGATAAATAGATAATCATATACATATATAGATAAATACATAGATAGATAGATAGATACAAAGATAGATAGATAAATTGACTGATAGATAGATACACAGATACACAAATATACATATAGATAGATGGATAGATGGATAAACAAATATAAATATAGAAAAATAGATAGATACATTGATATAGAGATATATAGATAGATAGACAGATAGATAGAAACATATATAGATAGATAGATAGACTATTATATACATAGATACATAGATAGATAGACATACAGATAGATAGACAGATAGACTGATAGATAAATAGACTGAGAGATAGATATATAAATACATAGTGAGAGAAATAGAATGATATACAGATACACATATAGATAGATAAATAAAAAAATAAACAAATAGAAAAATTGATATATAGATAGTTAGATAGATATGTAAACAGACAGATAAATAGATAAAAAATTAGCCATATAGATAGATAGCCAGATAGATAAATAGAAAGATTGACATATAGATAGAATAATAGATAGACATATAGACAAATAGATAGATTGATAGATTGATTGATAGATTGATTGATAGATAGATTGATAGATAGACAGATTGCTAGATAGATAGATTCATAGATTATTAGAAAGGCAGATTGATAGTTTGATAGAAAGACAGATAGAGAGATAGATTGATTGATAGATAAATAAATAAATAGATAGATAGATAGATTGATCGAAAAATAGATATATAATTAGATAGATAGACATATTAACATATAGATAGCTATATAGAAAGATAGAAAGATAGATAGTCTATTAAATAAATAGACAGTTAAATTGATATTCAGATTGATAGTAAAACATATAGTTAGATAGACAAAAAAGCTGATATGAGGATAAGCAGATAAAAATATAGATAGTTTAACATATATATATATATATATAGACATATAGTCAGATAGATAGATAGATGTAAAGATAGGCTGCTAGATAGATAGATAGATAGTTAGTTAGTTAGATAGATAAATCATCTGAATGATAAATAGGAAGATAGAGAAATAGACAAATAGATAGATGGATTGATAAACAGATAGATATATAAATAAATAGATAGATAGATTGATAGATAATAGGATAGACAAATAAATAGATAGATAGATTTATTGATAAATATATATATATAAATTGGCAGATATATAGATATCTAAATTGACAGATAGAGACAAAGGTAGATAGATATAAAAATATATAGTTAGTTAGTTAGTTAGACATAAAAATAGATAAATAAATAGATAGAAAGATAGATTGATAGATAGTTAAATAGATAGACAAATATCCTAATAAAAAGATGGATACAAAGATAGATAGATAGATAATTAGTTAGTTAGATAGATAGACTGCTAGATAGTTAGATAGATAGATAGAAAGAATGATAAATAGATAGATAGGTAGACTGATAGTTTGATTGATAGTTATAGAGTTAGATAGATAGATAGTTAGACAAATAGATAGATAGATAGTTATACAAATAGATATATTAATAATTAGATAGAAAGATAGATAGATATAGAGATAGGAGAATAGATAGATAGATTGATACATAGATCGACAAATATAATGATAGACATATAGATAGATAGATACATAGATTGAAAAATAGACTGATAAAAAGATAAAGATATAGATAGATAGATAGATCGACCGATCAACAAATTTGTAGATAGGTAGATGAGTAGAAAGGCAGATATACAAATAGACAAATAGTTAGTTAGATAGATAAATAAATAGATAGATTGATTGATAAGAGATAAATAGATAGATAGATAAATAGATACATAGATTTACTGATAGACTGATTGTTTTATTGATAATTAAATTGTTAGATAGTTAGAAAAATAGATATATGGACAATTAGACAGATAGACACATATATAAATACACAAATAGATATAGAGATAGGTAGAAAGATAGATGGGTAGATAGGTAGACAGATATATAGATAGATAAACTAATAAACAAATAGACATATAAACATATTGTCAAATAGATATATAGACAAATAGAAAAATTTATTGATAGACATATAGAATGATAGATAGACATATATATAGTTAGATAGATATATAGATAGATAAAAAGATAAATAGAAAGATAGATAGACAAATAGATATATAATTAGATAGTTAGACATATTAATATATATATATAGATAGATTGATTGATTTTTAACCAAATTGACAGATAGATAGATTTACAGAATTACAAATAAGCATACATATATATAGACAAAAATGTAGATTGGAGGATAAGGAGATAAAAATATAGATAGCTTGACACACACACACACACACACACACATATATATTGACATATAGTTTGATAGATAGATTGAAAGATAGTCAGATAGATAGATAGATAGTTAAATAGATAGATAGATAGACAGATATATAGATAGACAAATTGCATGATTAAAAGTCAGATAAAAAGGTAGATAGATAGATACACAAATAGATATATAGAAAGATAGAAAGATAAATAATAAGGCCAATAAGTAGATAGGTAGAAAGATAGATATTTTGATAGACAGATAGATAGATAGTCTGATAGACAAATTGATAGATATCTAGATAGACATATTGCCAGATAGATAGTTAGATAAATAGATAGAAAGAAAGATTGATAGAATGTTAAATAGATAGACTAATATACTGATAGTTTGATTGATAGTTAATGAGTTAGGTAGTTATACAAATAGATATATAGACAAATAGATAGATAGATAGTTATGCAGATTGGCTAATCAATAGATAGATTGATAGATAGATAGATAGACAAATATAATTATAGACAGATAAAAAAATAGAAAAATACATAGATAGACAAATAGACTTATAGAAAGAGAAAGAGATAGATAGAAAGGTAGATAGATAGATATAGAAAAAATAAAGTTATTCAGATAAAAAAATAGGTAGATAGAAGATGGATATAAAGGTAGATATTCATATAGACAAATAGTAATATATATGGATAGATAGATAGACCGATCGATAACCAAAAATATAGATGTGTAGATATATAGATAGATAGCCAGAAAGATAGATAGAAAGACAGACAGATGGATAGGTAGATAGATATGAAGATAGATATAATGATAGATAAATAGTTAAACTGTTAGATTGATTGTTCGATTGATAGTTAAATAGTTTGATAGATAGTAAAATAGATATATAGACAAATAGACAAATAGACATATAGACAAATATGCAAATAGATAGATAAATGGGTAGAAAGATAGATAGGTAGATAGATAGACAGATATATAGATATATAGATAGAAAGATATATATATTGACTAATAGACTGATGAATTGAAACAAAATTAGATAGTTAGAATGATATACAGATAGAAAGATATATAGTTTGACATATAAAAAGATATAAAATTAGGTAATTAGAGATTCAGACAAAAAGGCTAATAAATAAATAGACAAATAGATAAATAGATAGATAAATAGATAGATTAATTGACATATAGATAGATAGATATATACATAGGTAGTTATATAGATAGATGGATGGATAAAAGATAGATAGGTAGATAGACAAATAAAAAAATACATTTTAAATATATATACTATTATGTAGATAGTCAAATAAATATCACTACAAAAAAATCCATAATTACTTGGAAATATTCCCTAGCTAAATAGGATTTTGCTGTTGCTAAAATAGAATAGCGATGGATTAATGACTGAAGTTTTCCAAAATTAATGTGCTCATCGTAAAAAATTAATGGTCGAAAAATTCCCTATCAAAAAATTTTTAACGACGTAAAATTCCCTAGCTAAATTTATTTTTTCCCTTGCTAATTATGATCATATTTTAGATTTACAGAAAAGTCCCTAGCTAAATTAGCAAGAGAAAAATCCATAGCTATTCTCATTCCAATATTATTTTTACTATTTTATTTTTTAACAAAAAAATGATTACATATTTTTAAGTTTTTATATTAAATTAAATAAAAACATAAACTATAATCCATAATTTATAATTAACAAATTATAAAAGCAATTAATAATTTTTTTTGATACTATATATTACATTGTTAAAACAAAAACATAACAAAATTGGATTACAACTTCATCAATACATCTAACGACATTACATAAAGTATAATCTATTCATGAAATTGACGTTCTTTTCTCTTCCCTAGCTCCTCTCGTCACCAGTGAAGAAATCATAGCCATATTTCTGTTTCAAACCTTCCTAAGATAAAAAACATAAATAAAAAATAATGCCCCACTTCAAGTCTTGACCTTGATAATTTATTTCTGAAGAATGAAAATGATCCACCTCGGCATGAACATGAACCAACTTATTGAACATGAAGGCTTCGAAAAATGAAGGAGCCCCAATTGGAGTGATCATCAGCTTCTACCAGTAGAATCCTTCTTTTAATTATTGTTTTATTTAAAGAAAAAAATGCAAAACAAGACTATTGTTTTCCACTTTAATAAGAAGCACATGCAAAGCATGCCTGAAAAGCAAGAATACACACTCATATTTTAAAATTATTAGAAATGATAATTTTAATAATAACTAGACATTTTCTAGATCCTCAAACATCTGAACACAGCTTTCAACCATTATCCTAACAAATCAAACCTAAGAATGGATTAGCGAAACCAATGTGAGGTGGAAATCATACCCAAATAAGATTCTAGATCAGGTTAGGTCGTTATGAGTAACCCTAAATTTTTATTGGTGTCCATTATATATAACATCTACAACATGTATAACTACATGCTTCATAAACTTAATATCCATTCATATCATTCATATCAATTATCTCATTCATACATATTTTTTTGGATATTGTATAAATCTTTATCATTTTCCCAAATATCTTAGGAACTTCAAATTAATTTTTTCAACCTTAAATGTATTTTTATTGTATTTCTATAAGTTTGCATTAATAATTAAGCTTTAATATGTGTAGGGTTTGTATTTTTGTTTCACTTTAAATCATTTAACTAAATTTGATTTCTAATAAATTGTACATTTGTTAAAATTTTTGTTGTAAATTTCAAAACAAATAACAATGTCTGTGAAATAAATATTATAAAAAAATTTTAAAATATATATGTGATGTAGTTTCATTTTACAAAGATAAAACTTTAAAAATAAAATTTATTTACAAAATAAAAATTGCACCTTATAATATGCAATATGATATATTTATTCTAAATAAACAATGTTTGAAATGTATCTAAATTACATAAAAAAACATTGTCATGTATTCATTTTGAAAAAAAAATCTTCTATCTTCTTTTTCTAGTCTTTATAAGCTATTTTTTTAATTTTGATTATATGTCCATTTCTTATTTAATATATCTAGTTCAAACTATTTTAATAGTAAAATTTATCAAATCAATCTTGGCCCGACATCTTTCTTTTCTAAGAGATATTTGATTATAGAATATTTAGTATATACTATGACTTTCGTTCCCACTAAATATGATATTAACTTGCCAAAATAAAAGATTGTTGATACAAGTTCTTTCTCTATAGTGGTGTAATTCAATTGGGCATTTGAGAGCGTGTTGTTATCATAGTATATGATAACTATTTATAAATATTTGTATAACTAAATAAAACTATTCATAATTGTATTTAACTATATTTGTAACTATGTAAACTATTTTTATAACTATATTAATAACTATATTAATAATTATATATAACTAATTTTTTAATTTTATAATATTATATAACTATATGTGTAATTCTATATAACTATATTTTTAAGAAAATATATCTTTAAATATAATTATATTTTTATAGCTATAGAAAGATAAATGGATAGACACATAGATAAACATATATATAGATAGATAGATAGACAAATAGATAAACATATAGATAGACAGTTAGATAGATAGACATATAAATAGATAGATAGAGAGAGATATAGATAGACAAATATATAGATAAATAGATAGACGGAGAGATAGATAGACAAAAATATAGATAGATAGATAAAAAATTGTCATATAGATAGATTTTTTGATAGATATATAGATATATATATCTGTATATATACAGATTGATATACAAATAGATATATAGATAGATATATTAATAATTATATAGATAGATGCATAGATAGATAGATAAAGAGCCAATTAGATATACAGATAGATAGATATATAGATAGACAGCTAGATAAATAGATAGATAAATTGATAGATAAATAGATAGATAGAAACATAGATCGATAGATATATAGACAAATAGATACACACACACACACACACACAGATAAATAGATACATAGATAGACATATTGATATAAAGATCGATTTATAAATATATAGATAGATAGATATATTGATAAACAGATTGATAGACAGGAAGAATGATATATAAATAGATAAATAAATAAATAAATAGATATACAACTATATATAGAGATAGATACATAGATAGATAGATAGATAAATAGACATATAGATAGAAAGATATATAGACAGATAGATAGTCATATAGATAAATAGATATATAGATAGATAGATAAACATATAGATATACAGATAGATAGATAATTATATCATTTGATAGATAGATAGATAGATACATAGATAGGTAGACATATATATAGATAGATAGATATACAGATAAAGAGATAGACATATAGATAGATAAATATATATATATATATATATATATATATATATATATATATATATATATATACATATACATAGATAGAAAAATAGATAGATATATTGACATAGAGATAGAAAAATATATAGATTGATTGATAGATAGACAAATAGACAAACATACAAATATATAGATAAATAGATAGATAGACAGATAGACAGATATATATATATATAGTTAGATAGACAAGTAGATAAATAGATATATATATATATATATAGACATACAGATATATACACAGATAGATAAATAGATAGGTAGATAGAAAGAAATATAGATAGATAGATAAAAAGATAAATAAATAAATATATATATATATATACACACACAGATAAATAGATAGACAGTAGATAGACACAAAGATAGAAAGAAAGAAAGATAGATATATACATAGATATATTGATACATAGAAAGGTACATAGATAGATATTCAAATATATAGATAGATAGATATATATATATATGTATATATACATATAGATAGATAGATAATTAGATATATATATATATACACACACACACACAAATATATAGATACATAGATTGGTAAACAAATAGACAAATAGATAGATAGACATATCAATAGATAGACAGAAAGATATACATATAGACAAATAGATAGAAAGATAGATAAGATATATAGGTAGATAGATAGATATATAGATAGATAGATCGATAAATAGACAGAAAGATAGATCAATAAATAATTAGATAGATAGATAGTTAGAAAGATAGTTAGAATTATAGATATAATGACAAACAGATAGATAGATAGACTGACAAATATAAAAATAAACATTTAGATAGTTAGTTAGATAGACAAACACAATCAGTCAATGAGGCAGGTAGATAGTCATGCAAGCAAGCTGATATATAGATAGACAGACAAATAGACTGATATACAATCATACAAATAGATAGACAAACTAATATACAAACCAACAAATAGAAAATTAGATAATTAGATAGAAACTCAAATATATAGATATATAGTTTGATATACAAATTTATAGACATAATGATAGATAGATTGATAGAATTATAGAAAGAATGATAGATAGAAAAATTAAAAGATAGAAAGATAGATATATAGATAGAGGTGTCAAACGGGCCAGCCCAGCACGGCACGACCCGTTTTTCATGTGCCCGGCCATGCTACTATCTTGCCCGTGGGCACGGCAAGGCCGTGCCGTGCCCGGCCCGCTTGGGCACGACTTGGCTTGGCCAGGCGGCACGGGCGCACGGCAGGGGCAGGGCAGCCAGGGCGGGGCGGGAGCCGCAACGCTGGATCAGTATCATATGGATCATCATCATCGGCAATCAGCTCCTCCGCCATCGTAGTGGATGTGGATGCGAGTGCAGTGTCTGTCACAGTCCCAGCTTCAGCACGATCACTGATGCTAAATCTCGATTCCTTCCAATCCTTCAAACATGCCAAGGCCTCAACCATATCTGGACGTAATCTCGATCTCCTATCCGAAATCACCTTCACTGCAACAGAAAAAGCAGACTCCGATGCTACGCTCGACACCGGAGGAGTCAGTAGATCCCGTGCCATCCTAGATAGCACGGGATAGGCGGACTCATATGATTTCCACCACTGTAATAAATCAAGATTCTTATTGTCAGAAGGTGATAGGATTGAGCAGTAATCGGTATCTAAGTACCGAGACAGCTCGCTCCTATGTGAAGGTCCACCCCTATGTTTCCCCCTCGCTAGGTTAATGGAATAATCGTCATCTCCGAACAAGGTATCAGTGTCCGTACTCACAGTCTCACCACCACCACCACCATACCTAGTATCGTAGTATGTGATATCTATCTATCAATCTATCTATCGTGGATATAACTATATATCTAAGTCTATCTATCTGTCAATCTTTTTGTCTAACTTTCTGTCTATCTACCTATCTATCTATCTATATATCTATCTGTCAATCAATCAATCAATCAATCAATCTAACTATATATCTATTAGTCAATCTATCAATATATCCTACTATTCATCTATCTGACTATATATCTATCTTCTTATCTATTAGTTTATCTATTTGTTTATAAATATCTCTATAAATTTGTCTATATCCGTCTATCTATCTATCTATCTATGTATTTATCTATCTATATATCTATCTGTTGATCTTTCTATTTATCTATCTATCAATCAAATTATCTATGTATATGTTTATTTATCTTTTTGTCTATCTACCCATTATTTATCCATCTATCTATCCTTTTATCCAACCATCTTTCTATCCTTCTATCTATTTGTTGATCTATCTGTATATTTATTCATCTATCTATCCATCTATCTATGCGACGAGCTATCTATAAATCTATCCGTTTCACTTTATATCTATTTATCCTTCTATCTATCCATCAATCTATCCATCTATATATCCTTCTATATATCTATTATCTATTCATCAACGGTGTGTCTATCTATCCATCTATCAATCAATATCTATCCATCAATCTATCTGTCTATATCTATCTATCTACATGTATGTCTATTTGTCTATCTATCTGTCTATCTATTTGTTTATTTATTTATCTCTTATCTACCTATTTATCTGTCTACCTATCTGTCTATCTACCTGTCTGTTTATCTATTTTACTTTCTATATATATATATATATATATATATATATATATATATCTGTCTGTCTATCTATCTATCTATTTATATATCTATCTATTTATTTATCAGTTTGTATATCCATCTATCTATCAATTTGTCTATCTATCTTTTTATTGATCTATCTATTAATCGGTCTATATATCTATCTATGTATGTATGTATATATCTATCTTTATATTTATTCATTAATTTATCTTTCAATCTAATCATTTATTTATTCATCTATCTAATCGTCTCTCTATCCTACTATCTATCACTTTATCAATCGATCTTTATATCTGTATATCTAGCTGTATATATATATATATATATATATATATATCTATCTATCTATATTTCTATCCATTTATCTATATTTCTAACTATCCATCTATCTATCAGTATATTTATGTGGCTATCTATTTGTCTATTTGTATTTCTATAGTTCTTTCTATCTGTATTTTTATATGTTGATCTATTTCTTTATCTACCTTTCTATATATCTATATGTTTATCTATCTTTATAACTTTCTATGTATCGATGTTCCGGATCTAATTAGTTAGGAAAATTCCATTGCTAAATTCCGAGTTTTATTAGCAAAGGAAATTCTGTCACTAAATCCGTCGCTATATTCAGGATTTTATTAGCTAGGAAAATTCCATCGCTAAATTCATTGCTAAATTAACCAATTTTCTTGAGCTCAATTTACAAAAATATTCTGTCACTAATCCATTGCTAATCCATTGCTAAATTCTCCCTTTTCTTGAGCAGAATTTACGAAAATATTCTGTCTCTAATCAATCACTAGCCGTTGCTAAATTCCCCACTTTTCATTAGCAAAATTTATGAAAATATTCTGTCACTAATCCGTCGTAAATCCATTACTAAATTTCCTACTTTTATTGAGCTGAATTTATGAAAATATTTTATCACTAATCCATCGCTAATCCGTCACAAATTTCCATTTCAATGAAAATTCAAAAATCCCTTGCTATTCCCTAGTTAATCCTTCGTAATATAGCTAGGGATTGATTCCTAGCTAAATAAACATTTTCTTGTAGTGCCTCAACTCCTCATCAATCAATCAATGAAGAAGAAGTTAGTTGCTCGAAAAATAAAGAAATCCCAGTTATCGGCTCCATATTCTATTAGGTAGGAATCCTCGAAGTGCAATTGGTAATAATCTTTGCATGAATACATGACAATCATGACTCTTCATTCCAAACTTCTTAAGTTTTTTCGCATACACACATCTCCCTAGATTAGAAGCATGCCCAACTAGAAATCTAAGTTTTATTTACCCACTCCAACACAACCTTCTTCTATGATTTATTTAAAACAAATGACACATCAAGATTCTTTGTAAATTGAGGACGACAACAATATTTATGCAACTCATCTCTTGACTTGAAAGAGTCCTTAGTTTTTCCTGGAATATTAAACACTGTATTGAAAAAATTGTCAAACACTTTTTGCTTGATATGCATAACATCAAGATTGTGCCTAAGCAAGTGTTCATGCATGTAGGGCAAATCCCAGAAAATTCTTCTCTTATTCCACCCACAAGTATTAGATATAGCTGCATTCACAGCCTTGGCATCAACATCTATCCCCTTCCTCAAGTCTTTGTTATTCAATTCCGGTAGAATATCATCCCCATATCTAACCCCCATGAATTATTTAGTAACCTTTCTATTCTTAATGAATTCTTTGGTATTACGTCGATATAAATGATTAATGGGCAATACCTTCCGTTAGTTGTTGAACCACGATAGTTTTCTGCTCTTAATTAATCTAAAAGCATCAAAATCTTCCAGACAATGCAGGCATGTCAACATACTAGTTGTACTCCATCCAGACATCATAAAATATCCTGGAAAGTCATTTATGGTCCACATGAGGGCAGTGCGCATCTGAAAATATTTCCATTTGGAAATATCATAAGTTTGAACACTGACACCCCAAAGACTTTTCGACTCCGCTATCAATGGTTGCAATAAAATTTTGCATTTTGATTGTACTGAGCATGTCCACATATTTTATAACTGCTAAGGTCACAGTCATTACCCCAGTATATCATACAAATATTCACGCATTAATGAATGACCTGTATGGGTAATTTTAAGTCTCTAACTAACTTCTTCATGCTGCAGAAATCCAATGGCATCAGATTATATTTCGGCAACAATTCTTGAATGAATTTAGACATATCATCAAACCATGCCTGTGAATACATGTGTCTGCACTCTATTTCTAACATCCTCACAGCTAGAAAAAGTTGAGTATGCTTAGAATTTCCCTCATATACAAGTTTGTCTCTAGCTTTAATCATGTCATAGAAATTTTTTGAATCAGCATTTGTATCCTCATTCGAGTAGAATTCAGCAACCACTGCATCAAAAACCATTTTATGGTATGTAGTCTGATTAATATTATTTGAGAACTTCTGATTAGTTTCACTTACTGACACCCATACTAAACTAGAAAACCTCTGTTGGACTTGCTTCTCACCATGGTATATCCAAACAAAGTAATTTGCCACAAAACCATTTCTATACAAATGTATCTTTATAGTTTCAACATTCAAAAACTATTTTTCTTCTTAAGATTCCCAGACAAACAAAGACTACCAAACTCTTATTGTCTGCGAGGAGTGCGAATATATTTTAGTGGATTACGTATATTACCCAACGTGGGGGAACGCACCTTCATACCCGCTTGAACAATCAGGTTAATCACGTGACACATGCATCTGACATGAAAAATCCCTCTTAAAGGTGCGTCTCTAATATTCCTAACAAACATGCTAATTGCTACTCCATTATTAGATGTGTTATCGAATGTGACAATAAATATTTTATTTTGAATTTTATATTCCTTAAAATTTTCATCAAATACTCAAAAATGGTCAGGCCATCATGAGGATGAAGAATCTCAGAGAATCCTAAAATTTTTTTATTCATAGTCCAGTTAGAATCTACATAGTGTCTGATGAGACATGCATAAGATGATTCATCGTGACTTGTCCAGATATCGGACTTCACGGACACCACTCCACTATATGCCATAAATTCATTAATTATTTTTTGTTTTTCTAACTTATATATTTTTAGTATGTTATTCCTAGATGTTGACCTAGGAATCCTACGATAAGTAGGCTGAAAATATGTCTTCATGATGCACACTACCCTTGGATCTTCTGAAAATCTGATCGGAAGACCTATCAATGTGATAAGTCTGGCCATGTCGTCCCTACCCAACTCGCTGCAATATATGAAGAAAGCAAACTTTGAGACTGAACTTGATCCTGTCTCAAAAAATACAGTGCTAAGTTGGGTTTGCCTAGGGTCTAATGGATCGTGTTTTTTGTTGTATAATTCGGCATGCCTCTTAAGGTGCCCAGTCCCAAATGAACTCTTACATGTTAAAAGTCTCATACAATATTTGCATTATGTCATTTCTTCTTCCTCATGCCTAACATTTTTTTGTTTTATTATATTAAAATGAGTCCAAACTACAGAAGTCCTCCTAGTTTTTTGTTTTTTAGAAGTTTGGGGTGAGACGACTAGAGAAACCAAGTTTCAGTAGCCTTAGACCTCTTTGTAATATTTTCATTTTCTAAATTTAATTATGTTTCATTAGTATTTGTCATTTTTTAGGATTTTTGTTAATTAGAATAGTTATTTAGAGACTAGATGACTGATTTTAAGATTTTTTATTTCTGGTCTAGAGAGAGAAACTAGAGAGAGAGAGAGAGTAAAAAAAACTTAAAATAAATTAACCGGTAAAAGTAGTGAGGTCGGTCACGTGCACGGTACACCACAATCAAGCTCAAAATTCAAAACTCAAGTTTAGATTCCCTAAAATCCAAGCCGAATGCTGAAATCCCAAGTCCCGAGAGAGAGGAGCAAGATTTTTGAGAGAAAAAATAAGAGATTTGAGAGAAAAAATATTTATTAAAAACATAAATATTATAGTGAGGAGGGGTGGAATTTATAGATTAAAGAAAATATTTTTTTAAAAGTAAATTTTTTGAATTTTTTAAAATTTTTTGTGGCAGAATTATGAGGGCCGTTAGATTCTACCCCCTAGGCATTGGAGACGAGATCCAACAGCTAAAATTTAAATTTTTTTTTAATTTTTTTTGCCCGTTGGGGGGGGGGGGAATTGGGTCGGCACGGGGGACCGCGGGTCGGGTCCAATCAGGCCCGACCCGCGGTCTTTTTTGCGGGAGGGGCGAAGCAAGGGGGACAAGGACGAACCCGTGCATGTGTGTCTTGCCACGGGCACCAAACCGTGCCGTGTCAGGCACGGCACGGCACGGGCCCGACACGGGATTTTCCAGTGCCGGGCCAGGCTGGCCTGGTTGCCACCTCTATGTCTATCTATCTATCTATCTTACTATCTATTGGTCTATCTATCTATGTATCTATATATCTATCTGTCTGTATGTTTGTCTGTAAATCTATCTATCTGTCTGTCTATCTATCTATCTGTATGTCAGTCTATCTATATGTCTACCTATATGTCTTTATATTTGTCTATCTATCTATCTTTCAATTAATGTATCTATCTATCAATTTGTTTATTTGTCTATCTATATATCTATCTTTCTGTCAATATGTTTGTTTTACAATCTATCTGCCTGCCTACCTGAATGTATGCTTGCCTTACTACATGCATATCTGTCTATCTTTCTGTCTATATATCTATCTATTATATATCGAACTATCTTTCTATCTATCTGTCTGTCTATGTATCAATCTGTCTATCTATTTATCTATCTATATATCAATTTATATATCTTTCAAATTATCTATCTATCTAGCTATTTTTTGTCAATGAATCTATCTATCTATCTATCATTCTATATATCTTTATAAATATATACTTGTGTATATTTTTATCTATATTATTGTCTATCTATCTTTTCATCTTTCTATTTGTCTGCCTATCTATCTATCTATTTATTTGTCTATCTATTTGTCTATCTAATATTATATATATATATATTTGTCTATCTATCTATCGATCTATCAATATATCTATCTATCTATCGATCTGTCTATCTTTCTGTGTATCTATCAGTCTAATTTACTATCTATTAATCTATCTATCTGACTAACTATTTGTCTATATTTTTGATCTATCTATCCTCTTATCTTTATGATTAAGTATCTATCTATCTATCAGCCTTTGTATTAGACAATCTATCTAATTAATTATGAATCAAAAAATTAATCTATCTATCTATTTATCTATCTTTTAAATTCTCTAATAATATGTAAATCTATTTTTCTATATATTGGTCTATCTATCTATCTTTATATTAGTCTATAAATATATCTATCTATCTATCTATAAAACTTTCTATCAATTTATTTATATATAAGTCTATCAATCTTTCTCTCTATCTATTTATTATTATGTATATGAATATGCCTATTAATCTCTCTTTCAATTAGTCTATAAATATGTCTATCAATATATTTATCAATCTATCTATCACTCATTCTTTATATCAGTCAATCAATCAATCATTCTATCTATCTATCTATCTATATTTTTCTTTCTATATGTTTGTCTATCTATATATCTATCTATATTTCAGTCTATCTGTCTTATTATCTTTCTATCTATTTATCTATCTATATTCCAATATATCAATTAATCAATCAATCTATATATCTATCTATCTATTTGTCTATCTATTTTTCTAATATTCTATTGATCTATATTTCCATCTATCTATATATCTATATATATATATATATATATCAATCTGACTAGCTATATATTTATCAATTTATCTATATAACTATTTAACAATGTATCTATCTATATTCCTACTTGTCTAACTATCTCCTTGTCTAATTGACTGACTGACTATCAATCTATCTATCTATATTTCTTCATTTCTATCTATTTATCTTTCTATATAATCTGTCTATTTATCTATCCATCTATCTGTATATTTATCTACAAATCTATCTATCTATATGACTATCTATCTATATATCTATCATTTTATCTATTTATCTATCTATCTATCAGTCTATCTATATGTTTATCTATCATCTATCTATCTATCTATCTTTCTATTTGTCTGTCTGTCTATCAATTTGTACATCATTTTATCAATCAATCTATCTATCTATCTATATGTCTATCTATCTATCTATCTTGATTTCTATCAATCTATTTATCTATCTATGTGTCTATTTTTTATCAATCTATCTTTCTAACTTTTTTATCATTTTGTATATCTAATAATCAAATTATATGTCTATCTAATAGTCGATCTATAAGTCTATATATCTATCTGTCTATCTATATATCTATTTAATAATATGTGAATCTATATGTCTATCTTTCTTTCTTTCTATCTACCTATCTTTTTATATATCTGCCTATCAATCTATCTGGGAATTTGTCAATCAAATTTTTTATCTATATGGCTATCTATCTATATGTATGTTTGACTATCTATCTGCATGCTTACTTGAATGTATGGCTATCTTACTTTATACCTATCTATAAATCTTTCTGTATTTCTATTTGTCTATCGGTCTGTCTATCTATCTTTCTATCTATCTGTCTGTTTATCTATCTTTCTATCTATCTGTCTGTTTATCTATCTTTCTATTTATCTTTCTGTCTATCTATCTATCTATCTACATATATGTCTATCAATATATCTATATATCTATTTGTCTATCTATCTATCTGTCTATCTGTTTGTCTATCTACTTGTCTATCTATATTCTTATCTATCTATCTATCTATCTGTATATCTATATGTCTATCATTTTGACTATAAATCTGTCTATCAATCTACTTATCTTTATATTTATCTATCTATCTTTCTATCTATTTGTCTATTTGTCTATCTAATTGTCTATCTATAATCTATCTATCAGTCTATCTCTATAATTATCTGTTTATCTATTTATTTATCTTTTTATAAAACTATCTATATTTATATCCTTCTATATTTCTATCTATCTATCGATCTATCAGTCTATCCACATCTCTAACCTTCTATTTATCTAATAGTATATTGATCGATCTTTCTATCTATATGTATATGTATCTATATATCTTTAATTCTATCATTATTCTATCTATCATCTATTAATCTTTTTATATAATCTATTAGTCTATCAATGTGTCTATCAATATATCAATCTGTATATCGATCTATTTTCAATCTATCAATCAATATGTTTATCAATCGATTTATCTATTTGTCTATTAGTTTATATCTCTATATGTCTATCTATCTATCTATTTGTCTATCTATCTATCTTTATATCTATATGTCTATCAATCTATATGTCTATATATATATATATATATATATATATATGCCTATCAATTTGTCTAGGATTCATTCTATCATTCAGTATATCTATTTCTTTATCTGTGTATATGTATGTTTGTCTGTCTATCTACCTACATATCTGAATGTATGCTTGGCTTACTACAAACCTTTTTTGTTAATCATTCTATCTATCTATATGTCTATTTGTCTATCTATCTATCAGTGTTTCTAAATATATTTCTATCTTTCTATCTCTCTATCATTCAATCTATATGTCTATCTATCTATCTATCTACCTATCTATCTATCTATTTGTCTGTTTATTTGTCTATCTATCTGTCTATATACTTTACTATCTATCAGCCTATCTATCTTTCTATCTATCAATTTTCTATCTATATGTCTATCTTTCTATCTATCAATATATCTTTATTTCTATATATCATTATATATATTTGTCCAACTGTCTATCTATATATCTCTCTATTTATCTATTTATCAATCTATCCATGTATCTATCTATTTGTTCATCTATCTATCTATATTTTTATTTATCTATCTATCTAATTGTCAATCTATAGTCAATTTATCAATCTATATATCTAACTATGAGTCTATCTATCGATCTATCTATCTTGTTGTCTAACAAACTTTCTATCTATGTTTCAATATTTTTGTCTATCTATCTATCTATCAATCTATCTGTCTATCTCACTATCTAGCTATCTATTTTTCTAATAATCTATCGATCTTTATATCTATCTATATGTCTATCTATATATCTATCTATAATTCTATAAATCTTTCTATCTATCTATCTATTAATCTTTTTATCAAATTATTTATATATTAGTGTATAAATCTATATATCTATCTGTTTATCAATCTATCTATCAATTTTTCTAGCAATATATGGTTCAATCTATTTATCAATATGTATATCAATCTATTTAATAGTCTGTTTATTAGTTTGTCTTTATATCTGTCTATCTATCTATCTCTCTATCATTCTATCAATCAATCTATCTATCTATCAATCATTTATCTTTCTATCTATCTATCTATCCATCTTTCTTTCTTTCTAACTATATATCTTTCTCTCTATCTATCTATTTGTGTTTCAAAATATTTGTATGTCTTTCTATCTATGTGTCAATCAATTAACCCATCTATATATTAGTCATCTATTAATCTGTGTTTTGTCTAGCTATTTATCTATCTAATGGTCTTTATATATATCAATCTATCTATCTTTCTATATGTTTGTCTTTTTATCTATATATATATATGTGTGTGTGTGTGTGTGTGTGTGTGTCTTTCTAGATGTTTATATAGCTGTCTATAGACCTCTCTATCTATATATTTTTATATCTATCTATCTATTAATTTGTCTATCTATCTATTTTTCTATTTATCTATCTATTTATCTAATTATCTTTAGAACTATCTATCTAATTATCTATCTATCATTCTTTCTTTCTTTTAGTATATCAAACAGACTATCTATCTATCTATCTATCTGTCTATCAATTTGTCTATCTAATAGTCTTTTAATATGTCTATCAATATGGCTATCAATTTGTCTTTCAATCTAACTATCAATCAATTTATCGAGCAGTCTATCAATCTGTCTATCAATCTATCTATTAATATCTCTATCTATCTATCTATATATATCTATTAATTTGATTATCTCTATGTCAATCAATCAATCTATCTATGTATATATATATATATATATATATATCTATCTATCTATATGTCAATCTATGTATGTATTTATCTATCTATCAATCTATCTATCTTTCTATCGATCTATCTATCAATAATTATATTAATCTGTATATGAAATTATCTATTAAATAGTATATAAATCTTTCTATCTATCGATCTATTTATCAATCTTTCTATAATCTATCTATCAATGTGTCAATCAATCTATTTGTAAATCTGTATTTAAATCTATTTATCATTCTATCTATCATTCTATCTAACAATCTATATATATATATATCTATGAATCTAATTGTCTATCTATCTTTCTATCTTTCTATATGTATATCTTTCTATCTATCTATCTATCTATTTGTCTATCTATTTATCTATCTAAATATCTATTTTTTTATTTATCTTTCATTTTTTAAATTAATCAATCAATCTATTTATCAATCAATCTTTACATTTGTCTATCAAATTATCAATCAATCTATCTATTTATCTATTTGTCTATGTTTATGACGGTTTGATTATTTGTATGTCTATTTGTCTGACTAACTTTTTATCTATCTATCTATTTGATTGTCTATCTGCCCGCCTTTCTGATTGTCTCCCTATTTTACTGGCTGACTATCTGCATGTCTATCTATCTGTTTATCTATTTGTCTACTTATCTTTTGATTTATTTGTCGATTTTTCTGTATATCTATCTGTCTATCTAATTTTCTATGTATATATATATATATATCTCTATCTATCTAAATATCTATATTTTTATCTATCTATCTATCAATTTTTCTATCTATCTGTATATCCATCTATATATCTATCTGTATATCTATCTATCTATCTATCTATCTATATATCTATCATTCTATTTTATTTCTATCTATCATCAATCAATTTATTTATTAATCTGTCTATAATTTAATCTATCAATCAATAAATCTTTATATATAACTAGTTTTCTATTTATCTGTCTATCTATATTTTTATCTATTTGTCTGCCTATCTATCTATCTATCTGTATGTCTATTTTCCTATTTATCTATCTATATATCTATCTTTTATCTATATATATGCTTATCTATTTTTTTATCTATCATTTTATCTATATATCTATTTATCTATTTATCTATCTATCTATCTAATAATTTGTTGATCATTCAGTCTATCTATCAATCTATTTGTCTATTAATTTTTTTATCATTTTATCTATCTATCTATCCAAGTATCTGTCTATTAATCTGTCTATGAATATATTTAAAAATATCTTTATAAATGTGTCTATCAATCAATCATTCTATTTGTCTATTTATCTGACTATATACTTGTCTATCAATCTGCCTCTAAATCTATCTATATATTTATCTATGTATCAATTTATCTTTTTTGTTGTCTATCTACTTGTTTATCTTTGTCTATCTATCTGTCTATGTGTGTTTCTGTCTATCTATCTATCTATCTATATATCTATCTGGCTATTATTCTATCTATCTATCTATCTATATATCTATCTATCTATATATCTATCTATCTATCTTTTTTGTCTATCTGTCTGTCAGTCTATCTTTCTATCTATCTTTCTACTTATCTATATATATGGCTATTATTCTATCTATCTATTTATCTAACTATCTATCTATGTATGTATGTATCTATCTATCTGTCTATATATCTATCTATTTATTAATCTATCTCTCTATCTATAGGTCTGTCAGTTTATTTATCTATCTTACTATCTACTATATATCTATATATCTATCTTACTATCAACTATATATTTATGTATCAATCAATTTATCTGTCAATCTATCAATCTGTGTATAAATCTATCTATCAATCTATCTATCATTCGGCCTATCAATCTATATATCATTCTATTTATCAATCTATCTATATATCAATCAATGAATCTATCTGTCTATCTATTTGTCTATATATCTATCTATCTATTTATCTATTTCTATATATATCTATCTACCTATCCGTTTTGTCTGTCTATATTTCTATCAATCTTCTTCTTTCTATGAATCTATATATCTATCTATCTATCTTTAATTTGTATATCAAACTATCTATCTATCTATCTATCTATCTGTTAGTTTATCTAGTTGTCTATCCTTTGTTGTTAATCTCTTTGTATATTTGTCTATCTGTCTCTCTGTCTACCTATATATCTAACTGTCAAGCTACCTAAATGAAAAACAATCTATATATCAATATATCTACATGACTTTCTATTTTTATCTATCCATCTCCCAATCTATCTACATGTTTGTCAATCTATTTGTCTATATATCTTACTATCTATCTATCTATCTATTTATTTGTCTATTTATCTATATATCTATATGTATATCTATATATCCATCTATCTTTCATTATATTTATCTATTTATTTATTTATCATTGTATATTAATGTCTATCTATCTATCTATCTATAAGTTTATCTATTTGTATATCTATCTATCTATTTTCCAATCTATCTATTTGTGTATCTATTTTTTATATGTCGATACCTATTTTTCTATCTATTAGTCTATCTATGTGTTTATCTATCTATCTATCTATCTATATATCTATCTACCTAATTAGCTATCTATCTATTTGTCTATCTATCCATTAATCTCTCTTCTATTTATGAATCTATCATATTATCTATATATCTATCTATCTATCTGCTTATCTATCCTTATATCTATCCATCTATCTTTCCTTCTATCTATCTATCGATCAATCCATCGATCAATCCATCTATCTAAATTTCTATCTATCTATCTATATATCTATCAATCTATATATTTATCTATCTATATATCTATCGATCTATATATTTATATTTCTATCTCTTTCTCTATCTATCTATATATCTTTCTGTCTATCTATCTATATGTCTATCCATCTATCAATCATTCTATAGTGTTTATCTATATATTAATCAATCTATTTATCTTTAGGTATAACCATCTATATATCTATTGATCTATCACATTTTCAATCTTTCTATCTATCTGTATATCTATCTATCTATTTATTTGTCTATTTATTTATTTATCTATCTATCTATCCATCTTTTATCTATCTATCTGTCTATTTTTCTATGAGTCTATCTAACTGTCTATCAATATGTTTATCTATTTGTCTTTCTATCTACCTATCTATCAACTTATCTATCTATCTATCTATATATCTATATATCTATATATCTATCTATATATCTATATATCTATATATCTATCTATATATCTATATATCTATATGTCAATCAATCAATCAATCAATCTGTCTATATATCTTTTTATCAATGTATATATCTATATATCTTTCGAACTATCTATCTATTTAAATATCTATCTATCTGTATATTTATCTGTCTATCTATCTATCTATATATCTATTAGTCTATATATGTATATATCTATTTATTTGTATGTCTATCTATTTTCT
>JAREIK010002941.1:53414-79175 GCA_029783825.1 Sapria himalayana
CTTTCTATTTACGTGTTTATCTTTCTATCTATTTATTTGATATTTGTCTATCATTCTATTTATCTATTTGTCTATTTGTGTATCTATCTATCTATCTATTTTTCTACAGGCCTTTCACTCTATTTCTTTATTCAATTTTGAGACTATCAATCTATCTATCTTTATGTCTATAAGGATATCTATCTATCTGTATATCTTTTTATCTATATATATATATATATATAACTCTCTCTCTCTCTCTCTCTCTCTCTCTCTCTCTTTCTCTCTATGTCTATATATCTATCTGTATATCTATTTTTTTTATTTGTCTATCCATCTCTCTATCTATCTTTTAGTATACAAGTCTATTATTCTAGGTGTGTATTTATTATTAGGTCTATCTACTGATCATTCAATTTTTCTATCTAACTATCTATATGTCTATTTGTCTACCTATATATCTATTAATCTATCTATCAATTTGTCTATCTGTCTATCTAATTATTTGTCTATAAATATATCTATCGGTCTATTTAATAATTTATCTATATGGCTATCAGTTTATTTATTTATATGTCTATATGGATATCTATTTATCTATCAATCTATCAACTATGTATATGTCTGTCTCTCTATCTTTCTACATATCTGTCTATATGTTTATCTGTCTATCTATCTATTTGTCCAACAAACTATCTAAGTAATTGTATATCTTTCTATATGTCTATCTATCATTTTTTCTATATGTCTTTTTGTCTATCTATATATCTATTAATCTATCTATCTATTTAAATGTGTAACTTTTATCTATATACCAATCTATATGTCTATCTATCTATATGTCTATCTATCTATCTAACTATCTAACTATCTAATTTTTGATCATTTTATTGGTCTATCTATGCATAAGACTAACTATATATTTGTTTATGTGTCTATCTAACTATTGTCTATCTATCTATTTGTTTATCTTTCTAGCTATCTTTATATTTGTCTATCCATCTATCTTTCTATATATCTATATATCTATTTATCTAACTTTTTATCTATCTAATTATCTATCGATCTATTTATTTATCTATATGTCTATCTCAGTATCTTTTTATTTTCCTTTTAGTTTATCATTCTATAGGTCTATGTATTTATCTATCTATATTTCAATTTATCTAATTGTCTATAAGACTATCTGTCTATATGTCTATAAATCTATATGCCTATCTATTTATCTTTCTATCTATCTAAATATCTATCAATCTACCTATATGTTTATATATATATATATATATGTGTGTGTGTGTGTGCGCGTGTGTGAATCTATGTAACTATCTAACTATCTATCTTTTAAACAATCTATCAATCTAACTATCTTTCTATCTATTAATCTATCAGAAATATATATATATATATATATATATATATATCCATTTGTCAATATGTATTTCTATCTATATGACTGTATATCTATCACTCTACCTATCTATCTATCTATTTATCTATTATTCTATCTAACTAATTATCTATTGATCTATTTAATTGTCTATATGTTTATCTCTTGATCTCTTTATTTTCCTTTTAGTTTATTGTTCTATACATCTATGTGTTTATCTATCTATATATTAATTTATCTTATTGTTTATATGTATATCTATCTTTATGCTTATCTATTTATCTATCTATCTATCTATTTATTTATCTATTTATCTATATATCTATTTATCTATCTATCTATCTATATATCTATATGTCTATCGATGTAACTATCTAACTATCTATCTTTCAAACTATCTATCTTTCAAACTATCTATCCATCTAACTATCAAACTATATTTCATTCTATTAGACAATTAGTCAATATATATATATATATGTCAATATGTATATCTATCTATTTGTCTGTCTATCTATTACTCTGCCTATCTGCCTATCTATCTTTGTATCTATCAATCTATTTGTCTATCTATATATGTATATATCTTTCTATCTACCTGTATACTTGTCTATTTGTCTATCTATTTATCTATTTATCTATTATCTATTTATCTAACTATCAATCTAGTTGTCAATCTATGTATCTGTCTATTTGACTAAGTACCTATCTTTCTATCTATCTAAATATCAATCTAGCTATCTGCATATCTATTAATCAATCTTTCTATCTATCTATTAGTCTATTTGTTTATCTATCTGTCTGTTTGTTTAACTATCTATGTATCTATCTATCTATCTATCTATCATTCTATCTATCTGTCTATGTATCTATCTGTCTGTATCTATCTTTATATCTATCAATGTGTCTGTGTATCTTTCTATCTATATGTCTATCTATATATTTATATATGTTCTATCTATCAATCTATCTTTCTATTTATATGTTTATCTATCTATATGGTTATCTATTTATCTATCTATCTATCATTCTATCATTATATCTATATATCTCTATGTTTATCTATGTATTTGCTTGCATATATATATATATATATATATCTACCTAAATATCTATCTATCAATCTGTCTATCTATCTTTCAGAATTATCTGTCTATGTGTCTATCTATCTATCTATATGTTTATATGTCTATATAATATATAAATATATGAATATATGAATATATGAATATATGAACATATGAATATATGAACATATGAATATATGAACATATGAATATATGAACATATGAATATATGAACATATGAATATATGAACATATGAATATATGAACATATGAATATATGAACATATGAATATATGAACATATGAATATATGAACATATGAATATATGAACATATGAATATATGAACATATGAATATATGAACATATTAATAAATGAACATATGAATATATGAACATAAGAATATATGAACATATGAATATATGAACATATGAATATATGAACATATGAATATATGAACATATGAATATATGAACATATGAATATATGAACATATGAATATAAGAACATATGAATATATGAACATATGAATATATGAAGATATGAATATATGAACATATGAATATATGAACATATGAATATATGAACATATGAATATATGAACATATGAATATATGAACATATAAATATATGAACATATGAATATATGAACATATGAATAAATGAACATATGAACATATGAATATATGAACATATGAATATATGAACATATGAATATATGAATATATGAATATATGAACATATGAATATATGAACATATGAATATATGAACATATGAATATATGAAATATATGAATATATGAACAATGAATATATGACAATATGAATATATGAACATATGAATATATGAACATATGAATATATGAACATATGAATATTGAACATATGAATACTAGGAACATATGAACTATACGAACATATACGAACATATGAATATACGAACATATGAATATCGAACATATGAATATACGAACATATGAATATACGAACATATGAATATACGAACATATGAATATACGAACATATGAATATACGAACATATGAATATACGAACATATGAATATACGAACATATGAATATACGAACATATGAATATACGAACATATGAATATACGAACATATGAATATACGAACATATGAATATACGAAACATATGAATAATAATAACATATGAATATACGAAACATATGAATATACGAACATATGAATATACGAACATATGAATATACGAACATATGAATATACGAACATAGGAAAATATGAAGATTGAATATATGAACATATGAATATATGAACATATGAATATATGAACATATGAATATATGACCTTATGAATATATGAACATATGAATATGAACATATGAATAATTGAACATATGAATATATGAATATATGAATATATGAATAATTGAATATAGAATATATGAATAAATGAATATATGAATATATGAATATATGAATATATGAATATATGAATATATGAATATATGAATATATGAATATATGAATATATGAATATATGAATATATGAATATATGAATATATGAATATATGAATATATGAGAATATGAATATATGAATAATTGAATATAAGAATATACAAATATACAAATATATTAATATACGATATATTAATATATGAATATACGAATATACGAATATATGAATATATGAATATACGAATATATGAATATATGAATATATGAATAATTGAATATATGAATAATTGAATATATGAATAATTGAATATATGAATATATGAATATATGAATAATTGAATATATGAATATATGAATATATGACTATATGAATATATGAATATATGAATATATGACTATATGAATATATGAATATATGACTATATTAATATATGAATATATGACTATATGAATATATGAATATATGAATATATGACTATATGAATATATGAATATATGACTATATGAATATATGAATATATGACTATATGAATATATGAATATTGACTATATGAATATATGACTATATGAATATATGACTAAATGAATATATGACTATATGAATATATGAATATATGACTATATGAATATATGAATATATGAATATATGAATATATGAATATATGAATATATGAATATATGAATATATGAATAAATGAATATATGAATATATGAATATATGACTATATGAATATATGAATATATGAATATATGAATAATTGAATATATGAATATATGAATATATGAATATATGAATATATGAATATATGAATATATGAATATATGAATATTTATATATGAATATATTAATATATGAATATTAATATGAATATAAATATATGAATATATGAATATATGAATATATGAATATATGAATAATTGAATATATGAATATATGAATATATGAATATATGAATAATTGAATATATGAATATATGAATATATGAATAATTGAACATATGAATATATGAACATATAAATATATGAACATATGAATATATGAACTATGAATATATGAACATATGAATATATGAACATATGAATATATGAACATATGAATATATGAACATATGAATATATGAACATATGAATATATGAACATATGAATATATGAACATATGAATATATGAACATATGAATATATGAACATATGAATATATGAACATATGAATATATGAACATATGAATATATGAACATATGAATATATGAACATATGAATATATGAACATATGAATATATGAACATATGAATATATGAACATATGAATATATGAACATATGAATATATGAACATATGAATATATGAACATATGAATATATGAACATATGAATATATGAACATATGAATATATGAACATATGAATATATGAACATATGAATATATGAACATATGAATATATGAACATATGAATATATGAACATATAATATATGAACATATGAATATATGAACATATGAATATATGAACATATGATATATGAACATATAATATATGAACATATGAATATATGAACATATGAATATATGAACATATGAATATATGAACATATGAATATATGAACATATGAATATATGAACATATGAATATATGAACATATGAATATATGAACATATGAATATATGAACATATGAATATATGAACATATGAATATATGAACATATGAATATATGAACATATGAATATATGAACATATGAATATATGAACATATGAATATATGAACATATGAATATATGAACATATGAATATATGAACATATGAATATATGAACATATGAATATATGAACATATGAATAATTGAACATATGAATATATGAATATATGAATATATGAATATATGAATAATTGAATATATGAATATATGAATATATGAATATATGAATATATGAATATATGAATATATGAATATATGAATATACGAATATATGAATATATGAATATACGAATATATGAATATATGAATATATGAATATACGAATATATGAATATATGAATATATGAATATACGAATATACGAATATATGAATATATGAATATACGAATATACGAATATATGAATATATGAATATATGAATATACGAATATATGAATATATGAATATATGAATATACGAATATATGAATATCATAATATATGAATATATGAATATATGAATATATGAATATATGAATATATGAATATATGAATATATGAATATATGAATATATGAATATATGAATTTATGAATATATGGATATATGAATATATTAATATATGGATATATGAATATATGGATATATGAATATATGGATATATGGATATATGGATATATGAATATATGAATATATGGATATATGGATATATGAATATATGAATATATGAATATATGGATATATGAATATATGAATATATGGATATATGGATATATGGATATATTAATATATGGATATATGGATATATGGATATATGAATATATGAATATATGGATATATGGATATATGGATATAAGTATATATGGATATATGGATATATGAATATATGAATATATGAATATATGGATATATGAATATATAAATATATTGATTTATGGATATATGAATATATGAATATATGGATATATGGATATATGAATATATGAATATATGGATATATGAATATATGAATATATGGATATATGAATATATGAATATATGGATATATGAATATATGAATATATGGATATATGAATATATGAATATATATATTCATATATTCATATATATTAATATATAAATACATTAATATATATATATATATATATATATATATATATATATATTAATTTATTTATTCATATTTTCATATAAGAATATTTGAATATATGAATAAATTTATTAATTAATTATTTATTTAATATATATATATCAATCTATGTGTCAGTAGGTCTATCTTTCTTTCAATCTATCTAGCTTTCTCTATAACTGATATTTGTCTATCTGTCCCTCTATCTATTTGCCTATATATCTATCTTTCTATCTGTATATTTGTAGATCTATCTTTCTTTCTATCTATCTATCTAACTCTCAATATATTTATTAGTCTATTAGTCTATCTGTCTATCTATTTATTTTTCAATTTGTTTATCAATCTATATGTCTATCTATATATCTATATATCTGTCTATCTATCTATTTATATATCTTTCGTTCACTCTATCTATCTATATAACTATCAATTTATTTATTTGTCTATCTATCTATTTACTAATCTATATATCTAAATATCTATCTTTTTTCAGTATCTATCTATATATCTATCTATCTATCTTTTTATCTATATATCTATCTATCTATCTATTTATATATCTATCCCTCTTTTTACCTATCTATCTAATTATCTAAATATTTATCTATCTATCTATTAGTCTATTTATCTATCTAATAATTTAACTTTTTTTCTATCTATCTGTCTACCAATTTATTTATCTATCTATCAATTGGTCAATCTTTTTTCTCTCAATCTATATATCATACTATCTATTAATCTGTCAATATATTATCTAACTATTTTTATAATTGTCTATATGTCTATTATTTCTATATGACTATCTATCTATCTGTTTATCTTTCTATTTGTCTATTTTTTTATCTATCCATCTATCTATCTATTCATTTATCTATCTTTTTGTCAATCTATCTATCTATCTGACTATTTATCAATCTGTCTATTTATCCATATATTTATCTATTTGTCTATTTGTTTATTTGTCTATATGTTTATTATTTTATCCATCTAGCTAAATATCTATTTGTCTATCCTTTTATCTGCCTATCTATCTATTTCTTTATCTATCTTTTGGTCTATCATTCTATCTATTTATCTATTAATTAATCTATCGACTTGCGTATCTTTCTATCTATATATGTATCTTTATATCTACCAAATTATTTGTATATCTATCTATCTAAAAATCTGGGGATCTTTTTATCTATCTATATATATATCTATCTATCTATCCAACTATATAACTATCTTAATATCTATCTATCATTCTATTGATATATCTATCTATCTAACTTGTTAATCAATATATCAATCAATCTATCTCTCTATCTATCTATATGTTTATCTATAAATATGTCAATCTATTTAATGGTATATTGATCTATCTTTCTATCTAATTATCTATCAATCTAACTATCTATCTATCTAACTATTTATTTTTTTGTCTATCAATTTATCAATCTATCTTTCTATTAATTTATCAATGTGTATATTTGTCTATTTGTAATATTTGTATACCTGCATATTTATCTATATGTAATATTTGTTTATCTGGCTATCTATCTATTTATCTTTCTATCCATATATCTATCTATCAATCTATCAATCAATCTATGAATAAATCTATCAATCAATCAACAAAACTAACTATATATCTGTCTATCTTTATATCTATCTATTTATATACCTATCTTTATATGTATCTAATTATCTATTTATATATCTATCTATCTATCTAACTATCTATATATTTCTATATCTATCTATTTATCTATCTATTTATCTATATATTTATCTATCTTCCTATCAACTAACCTATCTATCTACTTATATATCTATCTATCTACTTCACTATTTATCTATCTATATATCTACCTATTTATGAATCTATCTATCATTTTGTTAATCTTTCTATATGTCAATTTATCTTTCTAACTTTCTATCAATCTATCTATCTATATTTTTATCTATCTATCTTTCTATATGTCTATTTTTTATATATCAATTTGTTTATCATTCATTCTGTCTAACTGTTTAGCTTTTTATATATCTATCTATCTATATGATTATCTATCTTTATGACATTCATTCTATCATTATATTTAACTATCTATCTGCTTGTCTATATATATATATATTAATATCTATCAATCTATCTATCAGGCTATCTATTTATTAATCTATCTATTAATTTATTTATCTGTCTATCTATCTATCTAATGGTCTATCTGTCTTTCTACCTATATATCTACCTATTTATCTATCTAACTATCTATTTGTCTATCTATCTATCTATCATTTTGTGTACCTATCCATTAATCTATATGTCTTTCTATTTATCTATCTATTTCTCTATCTATCTATCATTTTGTGTATCTATCCATTAATCTATATGTCTTTCTATTTATCTATCTATTTCTCTATCTATCATCTGTCAATCTGTCTATCTATCTATCTTATATCTTTTGATCTTTCTATCTGTCTATCTATGTATCTATAAGCTATTAGTCTATTAATCTATCTTTCTATTTGACTATCTCTCTATTAGTATATTTTACTACTTGTCTATCTATCTATCTTATTGTGTTTTTGTATATCTATTTATATATATTTTTTCCTATATATATGTCTATCTATATATCTATCTATCTATCTATATATCTATATATCTATTTATCTATTTATCTATTTATCTATTTATTTATGTTTTTATATATCTATCTATGTTTCTATCTATCTATCTATCTAATTATATTTATATTTATCTAACAATCTATCTATCTATTTATGTATCTATCCTCTATCTATGTTATAATTTATCTATTTATCCGCCTTTTTATCTACCTATTTAGATATCTATCTATCCATCAATTTGTCATCATTTTTTCTTTAAATCTACTAATCTATCTGTCGAATAGTCTATGTAATTATCTATTTATCTATTTGTCTATTTATCTATATGTCTATCTTTCTATCCTTTTGATGATTTATATGTATGTCTATCTTTCTATCTATCAATCTTTCTATTTATTTTTCTATCTATCTGCATATCATTCTATCTTTATTTCTATTTATCAATCTATATACTTGCATATCAATCTATCTTTATATATATATATATATATCTATCTATCTATCTATTTACCTATCTATCTATCTTTATATCTATCTATCTATTTGTCAATCTATATATCTATATATTTGTCTATCTATCTATATGTCTATCTATCTATATGTTTATCTATCAATAAGTATATTTGCATGTTTATCTATCTATCTATATGTCTGTCTATCTATCTGTCTGTCTGTCTATCTCTCTATCTATCTATCTATCTCTCTATCTATCTATATGTCTAGCTATTTGTCTATGTATCTATCTGTCTACTTTTCTATTTATCTATCTTTATATATGTCTATTTGTTAGATCTGTCTATCTGTATATCTATCTATTTGTAATATCTTTTAATCTATCTATCTAATTTCTATCTATTTGTCAATTTGTCTATCTATCTATCTGTCAATGAATTTTTCAATCAATCTATCAATGAATTAACTAATCTATCTATATTTTTATCTATCTATCTATATATCTATCTATCATTCTACCTATTTAATTATCTATTATATATATATATATATATATATATATATATATATATATCTATCTATCTATATATTTATTTATCTATCTATCTACCGAACTAGCTACCTATCAATTTATCCCCCTGTCTAACTATTTATCTATCTATTTATCTCTCTATCTATGTACTTACTAATCTCTTTATTTATCTATCTATCTAATTATTTATCTATCTATATATCTATTAATCATTTTAACTAGCATTCTATCTATTGATCTATCTTTGTGACTATCTGACAATATATTTATCTTTCTATATGTCAATATATATATCAATCTATATGTCTATTTATCTATTTGTCTATTTAAATTTGTCTATCTATCTTTTATTTTATATGTCTATCTATCTATATGTTTATCTATCTATTTGTCGATCATTCAATCATTCTTTCTATCTATCCATGTGTTTATCTATTTATCTACTTTCCTTTCTATGTATCTATCTAACTTAATATCTATATATATATATATATATATTTGTCTTTCATTATTATTTGTGTGTATATCTATCTGTCTATCTATCTATCATTATATCAATCTATCTATCTATCTATATGTCTATCTAGAAGTCTATTTGTCTGTCTATCTATATGCCTCTCTATATATTTATCTATCTGTCTATCTATCTATCTTTCTATATGTTTATCTTTTTATCTATCAATCTTTGTATATGTATATCTATCTACCTATCAGTCTATTAGTCTATCAGTATATTAATCTATATATCAATTTGTTTATCAGTCTCTATGCCTACTTTTCTATTTTTCTAGGTGTCTATCTGTCTGTCTATCTATTTGTACATTTATTTATATATTTTCTCTCTATCTATCTTTCTATATATATATATCTATCTATCTATCTATCTGTATATCTATCTATCAATATATTTATGTATCTATGTATCTATCTATTTATCTATTTATCTATCTTTTGATAAATTGATATATATATTTTTCTATCTATCTAATTATCTAAATATTTATTTATCTATCTATCTATCTAATAATTTATCTATCTATCAAATTGTCTATCTTTTTATCTCTCTATCTATCAATCTGACAATCTATCAATTTATCTATATAACTATCTATCTCTTTTGCCTATTTTTATGTATCTATTTTTTATATCTGACTATCTATCTATCTAGCTATCTATCTAGCTATCTATCTTTCTATTTCTTTGTCTATCATTCAATCATTCTATCTATCTATTTATCAATCTTTCTACATGCCTATCTATCTATATAACTATATATCTATCAATCAATCTATCTATCTATCTATCTAACTATCTATCTATCTACATATCTATTTTTCTATCTATAAATCTATTTGTCTATCTATTTATTTGTCTATTAGTATATCTATCTATATGTTTACCTATCAATAAATCTATTTGTTTGTCTATCTATCTAACAATCTATTATTTTATTTTTCTATATATCTATCTGTCTATCTATTAGTCTGTAAAACTATCTAACTATCTTTAGATCTATTTTGGTATCTATCTATCTATTTATCTATATGGATATCTATATATCTATTTTGGTATCTATCTGTCTATCTATCTATTTATCTATATTTTATCTATCTATCTGTCTATCTTTTTATTTGTCTATCTATGTATATATTTATTTTTCTATCTATCTATCATTCTATCTATCTATCTGTTTATCTATTTATCAACATGCCATTATTTCTATCTTTTTAAATATCTATCTATGTATTTGCCAATCAATTTATCTACTTGTCTATCTGTTTATCTTTTTAAATATCTACTTGTCAATCTGTCTATCTACTTGTCAATCAGTATATCTGTCTATATATCTATCTATCTATCTATTAATCTATTTTTCTACACACACACACACACACACACACACACACATATATATATATATATATATATATATATATATATATATATATATATATATATATATATATATATATATCTATCTATCTTTTAATATGTCTATTTATTTATCTGCCTATCTTTTTATGTCTATCTATCTATCTATCTATCAGTATATCTCTTTATCTATCTATCAGTCTATCTATTTATCTTTATATATATATATATATTTATTTATCTATATGTCTATGTGTCTATCTATCTATCTGCTCATCTATCTATCTGTGTATTTATCTATCTTTCTATATGTTTATCTATCTATCTATCTAAATATCTGTATGTCTGTCTTTCTATCTATCAGTCAATCTTTCTATCTATCTATTTTTCTATCTATCTATGTTCTATCTATCTTTTTTTTAGATTTGTTTATTAATTATAGTCCTCTCTTTTCGCGGAGGGATACCCTTTTTACAAGCTACATCTACCCTTTCCCCTCTTATATCTTTTCCCATTTTCAATAAAATAAAACTTTTAATTTACATGAATATTTCCTAATTGAAACATAACAACTAGGTTCCCTTTCTAATTGGGCCTTACTTTGCATCTTTTTCATTGATCTTTATTCTCTTCTCTTTTTCCATTTCGCTTTACTCTACTTCTTATATCGGGTGCTATATTGCCTTATTCCTGCTTTCATTTGTTTTAGCCGGATCTTTTCTATATTAACTCTAAATTCCCGCAACAACAAAGAAAAGAGAGCATTTCTAGAGTATAACTTATTCCCTCTGTTTACCTTTTTGTTTGATCTACTTGAACCTAACGTTTAGTCCTCTTTGTTGTTTTTCCCATTGTGCTGATTTGAGGCTTTATCTGCTCCTCGAATTCTCTGTCGTTCATTTAATCTGAAATCACCTTCTTCTTCCCCCCTTGGACTGGTTCTGATCTGATTAGTGAAGCATCTCTTCTCCCCGATTCCTAATCTAGACACTAACAGTTCCTAGCACCTATTGACATAAATAAAATAACACATGCCATTACTTCCTTTTTCCAAAAACAGACTTTTACAGACATCAATACAATACAGACTTTATTACTTAAACTAACACAGACACTTGTTCAGACACCCTGCCAGATCCTCTTGCTTTTCCTGTGCTGTAAAAAAACACAAAAAATGCAAACCAAAACAAAGAGTCAATTCCAAAATAGACCACTGCTATATCTTATCCTTATTTATATTTCCTCTTAAATCTTTTTATATATCGTGCGGAGACAGAAATTCTTCCACACAGCAAACTATACCTCCCCCCCCCCATAACAATTAAATTCATTATTAGATTTTACAATTTTTCACCTAAATATTTTTAAATTCTACGCTTTAACAAGAGCAAATTCCCTACCTTTTCACTCTTAGGTATGGGAAGGCAAGTTTATCCAGTCTTGCCAAACACTTTAATTTTTCTAGCATAGTCCCCTCTACATACTCATTATCCCCTTTACTCATTCCTATTCTAGTGAGGCAGTCTGCTAGTGCATTGGCCTCCCTATAAATATGTAAAATATTTGCATTTAATTCATTAACAAGATTTTTTATTATTTCAATCTCCTCCTCATACTTCCATAATGATACTTTTTTTATTACCAAATTAACTAAAGTCAATGAATCTACCTTTATTTGTAGGTTATTAATACCTAGCTCTTTACAGATATACAACCCTTTTTTTAATGCAATAATTTCTGAGTGAAGAGCTGGGGAAGCTTTACCTGAAAGAGTGAATGCTTTAATGATACTCCCTTGAGAATCTCTTATTGCCCCTCCTCCTCCTGCAGCCCCTCCTCCTCCTGCAGCCCCTATATCCCTATAAAAGCTACCATCCGTGTTAAGGAATATCTTTCCTTCCGGGGGTTTACTCCAACTTATGCTCTTTACCCTATGTGTCTTAGTCTTATTAATAGTGAGTAACCATGTATTTTTGAGTTTTCTAACCATATCTATATTCTCAACTTTCAAGGGTTTAATATTAGATATATTACTGATTTCCTTCCTAATATCTTTTATTATTTCAACTGAATTCATTCTGATTCCCTCAAATCTACTCTTGTTTCGAGCTTTTCATAGACTCTAGATAACAACGTGCGAGGGATTTTGAGTCAGCCAATTACTAACAGGACTTCTTGAAGTGTAAGCTCCCCATTTTTTTAATTTTTCTATTAACCTTTCATATTTGCTACTTATCTGATTCAATTTCTCCAGCTCTTTCCAGACTCCTGCTGCTATCCTTCCTTCCAAAAATAAATGGTCGATAGATTCTACTGCTTCCTAGCAACAGTCACATCTTGATGCCATTTTTATTCCTTTTCTTTGAATATTACTATCTACTGGTAAAACTTTAACAAGTACTTTCCATGTAAGCAAACTCATTTTTTGCGGGATGTCTGCTTTCCAAGCCCATTTGAATAATGCTTGTGCTGGTTTCTTCTTTCTGATTAGTTCTTTTACCGATTTTATAGTAAAATTCCCTTGCGGATTCAGTGTCCATTTCCATCCGCACTTTTTCAATATCGAATGTGATTCTACTATTTCTTTTTGTTTTTCCATTGATTTCCAGATATTTGAAGCCTTATTTAGACTCTTAGTCCTAGACCCATCATATTTAGCTCTCATGAACTTTGCCCACAGACACTCACCTTCTTTTAACCTCCAGCATCTTTTGGACGCCCATGCTGTGGCCATGTCCTGCAGTCTGATGATGCCCAACCCAGCCTTCTCTTTTGGGAAGCATATATAATCCCAGTTCTTCCAGTTAAGCTTAAACTTACCCTCTTTTTTCCCCCATAAAAAGTTAGCCATGTCCATTTCCAGTTTCTTAATAAATTTCTTAGGTGGATGAATAGATGCTAAGATATGTACCAGCATCCTTTGGAGAACGTGGGAGATTAAAGTAATCCTACCCTTGAAACCTAGTAGCTCCTCCTTCCAACCTGCTATTTTCCTTCTTAATTTTTCTTGTAATGATGTTAAATAATTTTTTTTCATTCTACCCTCATATATTGGGCAGCCTAGATACATTAAAGCCCCTTTATTTTGGATAAATCCACTAATTTTTATAATCTTTTTGGCAACTTTTTCGGATGTTTTTGATGATAAAAAAATTGACTTTTCTTTTTATTTACAACTTTCCATGTTACTTTCTCGAAAATTGTAGCAGATCCATAAGATTAATCAGCGATTAGGAAGTTGCATTTGTGAAAATTATGAGGTCATCCGCATACGCTAGACAACCTATTCTATGAGTATTAATTGGTTGTCTAAACGGAATGATCTTACCCACTGCCATTCTTTTATTTAAATTGCGAATTAATAATTATAAATAAATATCGAATAATAAAGGAGACAGGGAATTTTTTGTCTTAAACTACTTTTCATTTTAAATTCCTCTCCTTTCTGACCATTTACAATAACTTTTACCCATACACTTGTGACACATCTATATATTTAATCTATACATAATTCAGAGAAGCCAAACTTTCTCAATACAAAACAAAGTGTGTCCCATTCAATTCTATCAAATGCTTTAGACAAATCCAGTTTTACTACTAGATTATTCCCTCTTGTTTTAACAGCTATCTCTTTCATCATTTTAGTTGTCAATTTTATATTTTCAATCATTAACCTATTTTTAACAAAACTCATTTACTCCTGCTATAGTATTTCTAGTAAAATAGTGCTTAACCTGCTTTGTTGAATTTTTGCTAGAATCTTATATATAGCATTACATAAGCTAATAGGCCTATAGTCTTCACATATTTGTGGTGATTCCTTCTTTGGAATTAGCACAATAAACAAATTAGCCCATGCCTTAGGTATATCTGCACCTACAAAAAAACTAGCAGCTGCAGAAACAAGGTCTTTTTTAAGAGTATTCCAACTGGTATGGAAAAAGAAATTATTCCAACCATCCGGTCATGCTGCACTATAGATAAACTTACAATCTATCCTAGCACAACATGGAAATTTTTACACCTCTATGTTTGACATTACTCATAAATAATAGTTTAAGCAGTTAATGAATCACATTAGTTGCTTTTATAGAATCTATGTCTGCTTTCTATTTATTTGTGTTTTGATTTATTTTCATCTTACAGATGCCCTTCCGAACTATTTAGTGTAATGGGGTGTGGTTGATTTTGAAACCTCTTCCACCTTTTAATGATACCAACCCATACAATGTGTTAAGGCTTCGAGAGAAAGCCCAACGTCTCCATACAAGACAAGTATGTGGTCTAGTAGTCTTTTATGTTGAATTAGAAGTTTTACAAACAAATTTCATAGTCTTCTAAGCTGCTTCTCATTATGTGTTAAGATGCAACAGATGGGAAAATAATTTCTAATTGATTGAAAAACTTTGTTTAGTATTCAGATTACTCATAATGTGTTAAGATTAATAAGTTATAAAAGAAGATTTTATTTTTCTATTATAATTTGCATCTATTAGAAGAGAAAAAGGTCATATATGTATGTAATGTATCCATATATGTATGTATCCATGTATGTATGTATTAAACTTTCATTATGTATAATTTAGTTACAAATTTCTTGTGCCTTGTGTTTCCACGTACAACATAATTTTGAACAAACATAGATGATTTTTGCAGCCCTGGTTAATGTGTTTGATCCCTTTTTTTATGCTTATGATAGAATTTCTAGCTGTTTTATGTAAATGCTCCATTATAGATTAGGACCAAACCTATTAAAAAAATAACTATTGTACGAGTGGAGGTGGAGGTGGATGTGTAGTAGGTTGCATATCATACGCGTAAAAAAACTTTATCGAAACCAATATAAATTATTAATGAACATAAAATTAATTGAGGATAATCACGTTTGTTTACTAACTTGATTTATTTGTGACTAGTTATGGAAAATGATCATGAATGGATGTACGAGGGTCAAATTGTGAATGGAATGTTCTCTAATGAATGGGATAATAAAGTTAATGAATTTGTTAAGTTTGCTCTGAGACATCCTAAGTGTGTGAATAATGGCACAAGTATAAGGTGTCCTTGCACTTTAGTTAAATGTCAGAATAAAAAGTTTTTGAATGTTGAGACTGTGAAGATGCATTTGTATAGAAATAGTTTTGTGGCGGATTACTATGTTTGGATATACCAGGTGAGAAGCAAGTCCACCAGAGGTGTTCAAGTTTAGTACGGGTATCAGTAAGTGAAACTGATCAGATGGTCTCGGATAATCTAAATCACACTACATACCATAGAATAGTTTGTGATGCTGGAGACAAACCTATATATGAGAAAAATTCTAAGCATACTCAACTATCTACAGCCATGAGGATGTTAGAAATAAAGTGCAGACATAGGTGTTCACAGGCATGGTTTGATGATATGTCTAATTTAATTCAAGAATTATTACCACAAGATAATCTGATGCCATTGGATTTCTATAGTACGAAGAAGTTAGTTAGAGGCTTGGGATTACCCATATAGGTCATTCATTGTAGTGTGAATAACTTTATGATATACTAGGGAGATGACACTGACCTTAATATTTGTAAAATATGTGAGCATGCTCGGTACAAGAAAAAGGTTAAAGGTTTTGGAAATAGATTATATATATGGAAGTTGAAGGTGTCGTTTAAGAAGATGCACTATTTTCCAATAATACCTAGGTTGCAGAGATTGTATGCATCAACCACAATATATAATGAAATGTGGTGACATTCAGAGTATCATATAGAGGATGGTAAGATGTGTCACCCTTCTTATGCCCCAGCTTGGAAATATTTTGATGGGTGTTTGTGTTTCCCTAATTTTTTTTTGAAATTTGAAATATTAGGCTAGGTTTATTTGCTAATGGTTTTCATCTATTTGGTGAATCTAGACAGCAATATTCTTTGTGGCATGTGGTGGTGACGTCATATAACTTGCCTCCAGAAACTTATGTATGAAAGAGGATTTATATTTTTGACCATGTTAGTGTTGGGGCCTATGAATCCAAAGGGGAAGATAGATATTTTCTTGCAGCCATTGATAGCGGAGTTGAAAAGTCTTTGGGGTGTTGGGGTTCAAACTTATGATATTTCCAAACAACACAATTTTTAGATGTGTTCTACCCTCATGTGGACCATAAATGCCTTTCCAGCATATTCTATGATGTCTGTGTGGAGTACAGTTGGTATGTTGGCATGCTTGCATTGTATGGAAGATTTTGATGCTTTTAAATTAATTAAGAGTGAAAAATAGGCATGGTTCGACAACCATCAGAAATATTTGCCTATTAATCATTCGTATCAACGTAACACCAAAGACTTCATTAAGAATAGAAAGGCTACTAAATAATTCTTGGGGGTTAGATTTGGGGATGAAATTTTGTAGGATTTGAATAATAGAGGGTTGAGGAAGGTGATAGATGTTGATGGATAGGTTGTGAATGCACCTATATCTAAGACTTGTTAGTGGAATAAGATAAGTATTTTCTGGGATTTTCTCTACTAGCATGAGCACTTGCTCAGGCATAATCTTAATATTATGTATATCAAGAAGAATGTGTTTGATACTTTTTTCAATATAGTGTTTAACATTCCAGGGAAAACAAAGGACACGTACAAGTCAAGAGATGAGTTGAATAAATATTATCATCATCCTCAATTTGGACAAAATATTCACTAGTAGATACCCTGATGTGCCATTTATTCTGAATAAATCATAGAAGAAGGATGTGTTGGAGTGGGTAAAAAAACATAGATTTCTAGATGGTTATGCTTCTAATTTGGAGTGGTGTGGATTCAAACAAACTTAAGATGTTTGGCATGAGAGTCATGATTTTCATTGTATTCGTGCAAATGTTGTTACCAATTGCTCTTTGACTATTCCTGCCAAATAGAATATAGGAGCCGATAACTGAGATTTCTCTATTCTTCAAGCAACTGACTTCTTCTTCTTTGATTGATGAGGAGTTGAAGAATCTAGATGAACAAATTTCTGTTATCTTATGCAATCTTGAGAAAATCTTCCATCCAAAGTTTTTTTGACTCAATGGAACATCTACTAGTGCACTTGGCTTATGAAGCTAGGATTGCTGGTCTAGTCCATTATCGTTGGATGTATCCTCTAGAAAGGTAATATTAATTCACTCAACCAATTCTTTTCTTATATATATATATACACACACACAAACATGACTTGTAATATTCAATAATCTTTTGTAGATACTTGAAGAAAATAAGGCATACAATAATAAATATGGTTCAAGTTCAGAGTTCTATATCAATTGGTTATATTATGGATGAGGATGGCAATTTCACATCATTCTTTTTCAGAGAAGGGGATCCAACATTTCCACTTAAAGAAAAGCAGAATGAGGTTTATCTTGATGACATTGTGGGTAATGATATGTTTGAAATTTTCAAGCCTCCGGGTAAAGCAATTGGTACTGAAGGGAAATGTTATCTAGCAGACAATGAATATACTATAGCTCATCTATATGTCCTAATGAATTGTCCAGAGGTTCAACCTTTCATATAGTAAGTATTTCGTAAAAGTCAAATGAGTTCTATTTAGCATTTTTATTTACTATTTCCTATCAATGTATCCATTATTTCTAATTTCTTTTTTAAGTGAATTTGTTACAGAAAAACATAAACAATTTCTAAACATGAATGACGAAGCTATCAATATCATGACGAAACAGAAATTTCCATCATTATTTGAAAGATATGTATGTTTACTAAACATGAAAATCACAAAACATTTGTATTGTTCTAATACACTTTTATAATTGTAATATCAACAATCCACTGATTTCTGATTACTAGTTCATAATCGTGCAAATAAAATTTCTAATCATTATCTTCGAAGTATAGCACGATGTCCTCTAAGAGAGGTTAGAACTTACAATGGTTACTGTGCGAATGGTTTTAAATTTCACACTAAATCATATGGTAGTTGCTGGGCAATAGAAAATATGGGGGTATTCATTAGAGGATCCATATCCAATGAAACCGAATCTGACTATTATGAGACTGGTTTAAGTGGTTGAGTTAGAATTTGAAGCCATCCCTATTAAAAAAACTATGTTTTTCAAATGTGAATGGTTCGGCCCAACACTACATGTCAGTATTGTTGGTCATCCTCGATATAACTTGTTGATGTGCACAATAAAAAATGATTCAATAAGTATGAACCTTTTTTCTTGGTAGTACAAGGATCACATGTTTATTATAATGAATATCTGAGTTGAACTGGTCCTAGAAAGGATTGGAAAGCTGTGTGCAAGATCAAAACAATGGCTCAAATTGACATCTCTGCATCACCATGTACTGATGTTATAGAACCAGCTTTTCAAAATGATGACAATGATGTTATAAACAAAGCTGTAGTGGGGGATGAAGCATCCTTTTAGTCACATCTTCTAAGATGAATACAAGTGGGGATGTTGATGTTGATGAATTTTTAATTGATTATGAGTAAGAAATGAGTGATGAAGAGGAGTTCGAAAATGATATTACTATATATGAAGAAGAAGACGAACTAGATGTTGATGATTCTGATGAGAATGAGTAGACATTGAGTTTTATGTTATTTTAATCATTAATCATTTTTGTTTATTTTCATTGCCTTATGTATTTTACTTGGAGCTTACTAATCAATAATGTGTTGTTTATTATTTTTAATAGATATGGCACATGGATGAGGTAGAGAAAGCACGTTGCAAGGTCGTACCAGTTCTAGTATATGTAGCAAGGCCTCAAGTATGCCCTATCCTGGTAGAGGGTCGGGGGTAGATGAGATGCCATAGCAGATAGAGATGGTTGTTAATGTACCACAGAAGCAGCATCAATAGGCTAATCCACATAATGGTCCTGAGATTTTGATGAATGATCAAGAGATGTGGGAGGGAGAGGAGGGAAAGGATGAAGATGTTGGAGAGTCTTCCTTAGAGCACCCTACAGACGAGACTCTCTATATTGCTCAGTATGATCCGACAATTGATAATTCATATGATTTCAAACTTAACTAATGATTTATCAATTTCTTAATTTATTTCTTACTTGCTATTAAATGTTGGGTTACAAGACAAAGTTAGAGTCGTCTGGTTCAATTTCTAGAGTTCCAAGGTCAATTTTTCGGAAGTCCTTTAAACCTAATGAACATAATAGGAAGTCATTGATGCATAAAGACTAGTTGATGATTTGGAGAGAATTTAAGGTACATATTACAACAAATCATTTTTTATATCTTTTATTTATTCTTTTGTTCACTTATAAAAAATATTTAAATTATAATTACAGAAAGTTCATAGGTGGAAATAGACAAAGGAGGTGGTCAAAAGTGTGTTCTACAAACATGCTACCAGTCAGTATAAAGATACCGTGTACAAGGTTAGAAATAAATGGTTGAAGAAGAAAGAGCAAGATTTGAGTATCCTGGATCATGTTTTCAAAGAGTGGCGGAGAAGATGGGAAGATCCTGATTATAGGAAGATGTATGATAAATAGAGCGGCAGTCTTCGCTCAGAGTGGGATGGAGAGGGTTGTGGCATGTGTACACACACTTTTGGATCTCGCTCTATGCATGAGCACGAACGAGCATTGGCATTATTTCTAATTTATACTTTTTATGTTTACTACTTTGTGAATTATGTTCAATTATGCCTACTTTTCATTTGTCATAAGAAATTTATTTTGAATAGAATTAATGTATGTGTTGTGTGTAATTAAAGACATGCAAGGAGGGTAAGAAACCCAGTGCTCCTTGCTTATTCAGATACATGCACACGAAGGCTCATGATGATTAGACTTTTGTTGATCAGAGATCTCGTGCAGCAAATGTAAGTTTCATTAAAATAAAATTACTTCTCTCTTTTTTTTTGAATATAAATTTTAATACATATCATATATGTTTATTAAGCGATATATGAGAAAATGTTAGCTGTTGTGACTTAGGCATATTCCTAGTCTACTTCAGGTTTATGTGAAGGTGCAACAGGTAGTTCTCATTCATCAGCTCCACTAGTTGAAACAAATCAGATTTGGTAAGTGATTGTTGATGGCCAGGAAAAGATGCTCGTCGATGGTGTCGGTTCATCGACATCATAATTCTACTTGCACATATGACCAGATTATGAAGCTTCATTTTCAAGAACATTTTCGAATTTATTCACGACGATGGAGGACTTGCAGGACGTGATGTAAATGCGATACAGTATTAGTTGGTGAATACCGAGTGACGCATGATCGATTATGAGGATGATAGGGATGAGTTTCATCTGTGTTTTGATTGGATTAGATAAAAGTTTTAGGATGGAGGACTGTAGTTCAACCCTGATGATCTACCTCGGATTGTTCAGCATAATACTCCAGCTACGACATCTACTCCATCACCTACAATAGCACCTGCAGCAACCGCATCAGGACTTGTAGAAGTAGGCAGCTCTACCCTAGTACCCAACATCTAACCATACGGACCAGATACATATTAACATAATGATTATAAAACAAGGTTGGATGATTGAGTGTATTACACACATTTTTTGTCATGTCTTAAACTTGGAATTTGGTATTCATTTTTTTATTTTCACTTAACTTATTTACTTATATATGCATTATATATATTAGTTTGCTTGTTTTAATTATGCATTTATTTATTTATTTCAAAGTAAGATATAAAACTCAAAATGGAATAAATATATTTAAAAATTAATTTATACACCAAATTAAGACCAAAAACCAACCAAAATTTTTTAATATCAATGGTTGGTAAAAGATCACCAAATGGTCGATAATACTTTTGAAGACCAATTACCTACCAAGGATATTAAAAATTTTGGTTGGTTTTTGGTCGCAATTTCGTCGGTTATAGTTGACCATTTGGAAACTATTTACCAACCTACTGCTATTGGTCAGAAAAGGGATGGAATATGGTCGGTAATTATTTATCTATAAATGGTCGGTAAATGGTCGGTAAATACCTACCATTTGGAAACAATTACCGACCTTATACTTTTGGTCCGAAAATGGTCGGAATATAATCAGTAATTGTTGTCGGTGAATGGTCGATGAATGGTCGGAAATTAACCGACCAACCTAATTTTGTCGGGAAAAAAATTACCCACGAGAAAATTGTGACTAAATAATTTGGTTCGTAAAAGATCAGTAATATGTTTATCTACCAAAAAACATCTAATTATGGACCAAATAATTAGTTTGGTAATTCGGTGAATTTTAGTAGTCTATCTATCTATCTATCGATCGTTCTATCTATCTATATATTTACCAATCAATCTAATCTATCTATCTATCTTTTTTTCTATCTATCTATTGATCTATTTGTCTATCTATCTTTCTTTCTATATGTTTATCTATATATCTATCTTTCTTTCTTCTATCTTTCTATCTTTCTATCTATTTATATTATATTTCTATTTATTTATATATCTATCTATCTATATATCTGCCTAACTATCTATTTGTCTTTCTCTTTATCTATCTATCTATCTATATGTCTTTCTATTTGTCTTTGTATCTATCTATTTATTTATCTTTCATTTATATCAATCAATCAATATATCTATCTATCTATCAATATGTCTATCAATCTATCTATAAATTCTATTATCCATGTGTACATCTATTTAATATTCTATCTATCTATCAATTTATCTATCATCTTCTTCTAATCTACCTTTCTATATAGCTAACTAATCTAGCTATTCCACTATCACTAATTTTGTCAATCTATCTATTTATCTATCTAACAATATTTATATTTTATATTTATTTGTCTATATTTTTTATCTTTCTATCTATCTATATTTCTATCTATGAATATTTTGTCTATATGTCTATCTATCTATCTGTTTGTTTTACTATCTATATATTAACTATCTATATATCCATCTATCTATATATCTATTTGTGTATCTATTGTCAATCTATCTATTTATCTATGTATTTATCTATCTATCTATATTTATATCAATTTGTCTATAACACAATCTATTCATATGTCTATCTATTTATATATTAACTACCTATTTGTCTATCAATTAATCCATCAATATATCTATCTATTTGTATATCTATATATCTATCTTCTTTCTTTCTTTATCTATTTTCGGTCAATCTATATCTCTTTATATTATTAATGTACTATCTATCTGTCAATCTATCAATCTTTATGTCTATTATCTGTCTGTCTATCTATCTATCTATATATCTATATATCTATCTATTGGTTTATAAATCTATCTATCTATGAATATATCTATCTATTGATCTATCTATCTATGTATCTATCAATCTATCAATCTATCATTATGTCTATCAATCTATTATCTATATGTCTATCTATTTATCTATCAATCTATCTATTTATCTATCTATATATATGTCTATCAATCAATATATCTATCTGGCTAGTTATATATCTATCTATCTATCGATGTATATTTTTGTCTATCTATCTATATATCTATATATCTATCTGTCTAAAAATCTATCTATAATATGTCTATCAATATATCTATCATTTGTCTATCAATCTTTCTATCAATTCATCTATCTATCTGTATTTATAAGTTTATCAATATTCTATCTATCTATCAATATGTCTATTTTTTTGAATATCTTTCATTCTTATATTTTTTATCTATCTATTTGTCTTACTATCTATCAATCTTTCTATCTATCTTTCAATCTATCTATTTGTCTATCTGTCTATCTATCAATCTATTTATCTATCTTTCTATCTATTGGTCTATCTTTCTGTCTATCTATATATAATATATATATATATATCTATATATATATGTATAACATATCTATAATTTTGTTTATATATGTAACTATCATCTATCTATTTTTCTATCTATTATATATCTATATCACTATCTGTATTTATTTATCTATCTTTCTATTTGCATTTCTATCTATCTATCTGTATATTTAGTTATCTTTATGTCTATCTATCATTATCTATCTATCTATCTTTATATTTAGTTATGAATTTGAAAATCTATCTATTATCTATCTATCATCTATTTGTCAATGATATCTATCTCTCTATCAATATATAAATCTCTCAATCAATCTATCTATTAATCTATATTTATCTATCAATTTAACTATATAGTTATTTGTCTATCTATCTATCTATGTTTTTTCTAATAATCTATCTATATTACTATCTAACAATCAATCTATGATTAAATCTATCTGTCTATGTATCAATCTATCTTTCTATATAATTATATGTCTATCTATCTATATATATATACAATATGACTATCTATATAATATTTATCTATATATATATATATCAATTATCTATCTATTATTTATCTATATATTATATACATTATTTGTCTGTCTATCTATCTATTTATCTATTATCTATCAATCTATAATATATATATAAATATTTATCTATTTGTCTATCTATTTATCTATCTATCTATCCATCTATCTACTATCTATTTATCAGTGTATCTATATCTATTAGTGTATCTATCTAATTATTTATCTATATATGATAATATTATCTATCTATCTTCATCTTTTTATCTATGTATCTATATTATCTATCTATATGTCTATTATCTAT
>JAREIK010002941.1:85798-119023 GCA_029783825.1 Sapria himalayana
ATAATTTAGACTAATTAATAATAGATAGAATGGATAGACAGATAGATAAATGATAAATTGGACATATAGATAGATAGTAGATAGATGGATAAACAAATTGATAGATAAGTTATAAATAGTCAATAGTTCTTGAATAGATATATAGACAAATTAACAGATAGAATAGATATTTGAATACAAATAGATAGATATAAATATATAGATATATGTAGATATAGATATATGAATATATATATAGATTATATATAACTTATATAGATATATATATATATATAGACACATAGATAGAATAGAACATAAAGAATAAATATACATATAACAAGATAGCCATAGAGAAAGATAGCTAGACATAAAAATAGATTAATATTAGTAGACATAGGTAGATAGATAGATAGTTAGACAGATACAAAGAGGAGATAGATAAATATATAAATAGATTAATAGATATACATATTGAAATATATAGAGAGAGATTGATATATAGACAAATAAATAGATATATAGATTTACAATTAGGTAGATATGCTAATAGATAGATAGATAGATAAATAGATAAATATATAGACATATTGACAGATAGACAGACAAATAGATAGATAGATAGATAGGTAGATAGGTAGATAGACAAATAGATAAATAGATATAATAATAGATAGATAAAAAGATAGATATGTAGATAGATAGATATACACAAAGTCAAATAGATAGATAAATAGATAGTTAAATAGATAGATAAATGAACATATATAGAGAAAGATAAATAGAAAGATAGAAAGATATATATTTAGATAGATGCACTTATAGATAAATATACAAATAGTCAAATATATATATATATATATATACACACACACACACACATATAGCAGATTGACAGATAGACAAAATAAAAGAATGATAGGTAGATAAATAGATAAATAACTTATAGATGGTTAAACGGATAGATAAAGAGAGATAGATAGACAAATAGATAGATAGATAGACAAATAATTTGAAGGATAGATAGATAAATAATTAAATAAATAGAAAGAAACTTGGTAGACCAATAGATAGACACATTGATAGAGAGATTGATACATAGATAAATAGATAGATATAAAAACTCATAGATAGTCAAATAGATAGATAAATATATAAAAGATAGATATATAATCCGAATTATAAATATATAGATAGACAGATAGGTAAATAGATAAATAGATAGATAGATAGATTATTAATTGATTGATTGAAATTAGTCTGATAGATAGATATATATTTAGTCCAATAGGCAGATAGATAGATAGATAGATAGATAGATAGAAAGAAAGATATTTAGATAAATAGAATAAATATAGATAGACATACAATTAGACAAGAATCAGACATATTGATAGTTAGATAGAAAGATAGATTGATTGACAAATAAATAAACAGACCAAAATATAAATAGATAGATAGATATAAAGAGAGAAAGATAGATAGATTGATTAATAGATAGATATATAAATAGATAGATATATAGAGAGAAAGATTGATTGATAGATACATTGATAAATAGATTGATAAACACCTAGATTGATAGATAGATAGATTCTTAGGCAGATAGATAGTTAGGTAGATAAATTGATAGAAAATAGATAGACATACAAATAAATAGATATATACATATATAGACTAATAGATATATAGATAGATAGATAGACAGATAAATATACAGATAGATAGATATTTAAATAGATAGATAGTTCGAAAGATATATAGATATATACATTGATAAAAAGATATATAGACAGATTGATTGATTGATTGATTGACATATAGATATATAGATATATAGATATATAGATATATAGATAGATAGATAGATAGATAGATAAGTTGATAGATAGGTAGATAGAAAGACAAATAGATAAACATATTGATAGACAGTTAGATAGACACATAGAAAAATAGACAGATAGATAGATAAATGGATAGATAGATAGATAAATAAATAAATAGACAAATAAATAGATAGATATACAGATAGATAGATAGAAAGATTGAAAATGTGATAGATCAATAGATATATAGATGGTTATACCTAAAGATAAATAGATTGATTAATATATAGATAAAAATATAGAATGATTGATAGATGGATAGACATATAGATAGATAGACAGAAAGATATATAGATAGATAGAGAAAGAGATAGAAATATAAATATATAGATCGATAGATATATAGATAGATAAATATATAGATTGATAGATATATAGATAGATAGAAATTTAGATAGATGGATTGATCGATGGATAGATAGAAGGAAAGATAGATGGATAGATATAAGGATAGATAAGCAGATAGATAGATAGATATATAGATAATATGATAGATTCATAAATAGAAGAGAGATTAATGGATAGATAGAAAAATAGATAGATAGCTAATTAGGTAGATAGATATATAGATAGATAGATAGATAGATAGATAAACACATAGATAGACTAATAGATAGAAAAATAGGTATCGACATATAAAAAATAGATACACAAATAGATAGATTGGAAAATAGATAGATAGATATACAAATAGATAAACTTATAGATAGATAGATAGACATTAATATACAATGATAAATAAATAAATAGATAAATATAATGAAAGATAGATGGATATATAGATATACATATAGATATATAGATAAATAGACAAATAAATAGATAGATAGATAGTAAGATATATAGACAAATAGATTGACAAACATGTAGATAGATTGGGAGATGGATAGATAAAAATAGAAAGTCATGTAGATATATTGATATATAGATTGTTTTTCATTTAGGTAGCTTGACAGTTAGATATATAGGTAGACAGAGAGACAGATAGACAAATATACAAAGAGATTAACAAACAAAGAGATAGACAACTAGATAAACTAACAGATAGATAGATAGATAGATAGTTTGATATACAAATTTAAATATAGATAGATAGATATATAGATTCATAGAAAGAAAGAAAGATTGATAGAAATATAGACAGACAAACGGATAGGTAGATAGATATATAGAGAAATAGATAAATAGATAGATATATATATAGACAAATAGATAGACAGATAGATTCATTGATTGATATATAGATAGATTGATAAATAGAATGATATATAGATTGATAGGCCGAATGATAGATAGATTGATAGATAGATTTATACACAGATTGATAGATTGACAGATAAATTGATTGATACATAAATATATAGTTGATAGTAAGATAGATATATAGAAATATAGTAGATAGTAAGATAGATAAATAAACTGACAGACCTATAGATAGAGAGATAGATTAATAAATAGATAGATATATAGACAGATAGATAGATACATACATACATAGATAGATAGTTAGATAAATAGATAAATAGATAAATAGAATAATAGCCATATATATAGATAAGTAGAAAGATAGATAGAAAGATAGACTAACAGACAAATAGATAAAAAGATAGATAGATAGATATATAGATAGATAGATATATAGATAGATAGATAGATAGAAAAATAGATAGATAGAATAATAGCCAGATAGATATATAGATAGATAGATAGATAGATAGGCAGAAACACACATAGACAGATAGACAGACAAAGATAAACAAGTAGATAGACAACAAAAAGATAAATTGATACATAGATAAATATATAGATAGATTTAGAGGCAGATTGATAGACAAGTATATAGTCAGATAGATAGACAAATAGAATGATTGATTGATAGACACATTTATAAACATATTTTTAAATATATTCATAGACAGATTAATAGACAGATACTTGGATAGATAGATAGATAAAATGATAAAAAAATTAATAGACAAATAGATTGATAGATAGACTGAATGATCAACAAATTATTAGATAGATAGATAGATAAATAGATAGATAGATATATAGATAAAATGATAGATAAAAAAATAGATAAGCATATATATAGATAAAAGATAGATATATAGATAGATAAATAGGAAAATAGACATACAGATAGATAGATAGATAGATAGGCAGACAAATAGATAAAAATATAGATAGACAGATAAATAGAAAACTAGTTATATATAAAGATTGATTGATTGATAGATTAAATTATAGACAGATTAATAAATAAATTGATTGATGATAGATAGAAATAAAATAGAATGATAGATATATAGATAGATAGATAGATAGATATACAGATAGATATATAGATGGATATACAGATAGATAGAAAAATTGATAGATAGATAGATAAAAATATAGATATTTAGATAGATAGATAGATATATATATATATACATAGAAAATTAGATAGACAGATAGATATACAGAAAAATCGACAAATAAATCAAAAGATAAGTAGACAAATAGATAAACAGATAGATAGATATGCAGATAGTCAGCCAGTAAAATAGGGAGACAATCAGAAAGGCGGGCAGATAGACAATCAAATAGATAGATAGACAAAAAGTTAGTCAGACAAATAGACATACAAATAATCAAACCGTCATAAACATAGACAAATAGATAAATAGATAGATTGATTGATTGATAATTTGATAGACAAATGTAAAGATTGATTGATAAATAGATTGATTGATTAATTTAAAAAATGAAAGATAAATAAAAAAATAGATATTTAGATAGATAAATAGATAGACAAATAGATAGATAGATAGATAGATAGATAGAAAGATATACATATAGAAAGATAGAAAGATAGATAGACAATTAGATTCATAGATATATATATATATATAGATTGTTAGATAGAATGATAGATAGAATTATAAATAGATTTAAATACAGATTTACAAATAGATTGATTGACACATTGATAGATAGATTATAGAAAGATTGATAAATAGATCGATAGATAGAAAGATTTATATACTATTTAATAGATAATTTCATATACAGATTAATATAATTATTGATAGATAGATCGATAGAAAGATAGATAGATTGATAGATAGATAGATAAATACATACATAGATTGACATATAGATAGATATATATATATATATATATATATACATAGATAGATAGATAGATTGATTGACATAGAGATAATCAAATTAATAGATATATATAGATAGATAGAGATATTAATAGATAGATTGATAGACAGATTGATAGACTGCTCGATAAATTGATTGATAGTTAGATTGAAAGACAAATTGATAGCCATATTGATAGACAGATTAAAAGACTATTAGATAGACAAATTGATAGACAGATAGATAGATAGATAGTCTGTTTGATATACTAAAAGAAAGAAAGAATGATAGATACATAATTAGATAGATAGTTCTAAAGATAATTAGATAAATAGATAGATAAATAGAAAGATAGATAGATAGACAAATTAATAAATAGATAGATATAAAAATACATAGATAGAGAGGTCTATAGACAGCTATATAAACATCTAGAAAGACACACACACACACACACACACACACACACATATATATAGATAAAAAGACAAACATATAGAAAGATAGATAGATAGATATATATAAAGACCATTAGATAGATAAATAGCTAGACAAAACATTGATTAATAGATGACTAATATATAGATGGATTAATTGATTGACCCATAGATAGAAAGACATACAAATATTTTGAAACACAAATAGATAGATAGAGAGAAAGATATATAGTTAGAAAGAAAGAAAGATGGATAGATAGATAGATAGAAAGATAAATGATTGATAGATAGATAGATTGATTGATAGAATGATAGAGAGATAGATAGATAGACAGATATAAAGACAAACTAATAAACAGACTATTAAATAGATTGATATACATATTGATAAATAGATTGAACCATATATTGCTAGAAAAATTGATAGATAGATTGATAAATAGATAGATATATAGATTTATACACTAATATATAAATAATTTGATAAAAAGATTAATAGATAGATAGATAGAAAGATTTATAGAATTATAGATAGATATATAGATAGACATATAGATAGATATAAAGATCGATAGATTATTAGAAAAATAGATAGCTAGATAGTGAGATAGACAGATTGATAGATAGATAGATAGACAAAAATATAGAAACATAGATAGAAAGTTTGTTAGACAACAAGATAGATAGATCGATAGATAGACTCATAGTTAGATATATAGATTGATAAATTGACTATAGATCGACAATTAGATAGATAGATAAATAAAAATATAGATAGATAGATGAACAAATAGATAGATACATGGATAGATTGATAAATAGATAAATAGATAGATATATAGATAGACAGTTGGACAAATTTATATAATGATATATAGAAATAAAGATATATTGATAGATAGAAAGATAGACATATAGATAGAAAATTGATAGATAGAAAGATAGATAGGCTGATAGATAGTAAAGTATATAGACAGATAGATAGACAAATAAACAGACAAATAGATAGATAGATAGGTAGATAGATAGATAGATAGACATATAGATTGAATGATAGAGAGATAGAAAGATAGAAATATATTTAGAAACACTGATAGATAGATAGACAAATAGACATATAGATAGATAGAATGATTAACAAAAAAGGTTTGTAGTAAGCCAAGCATACATTCAGATATGTAGGTAGATAGACAGACAAACATACATATACACAGATAAAGAAATAGATATACTGAATGATAGAATGAATCCTAGACAAATTGATAGGCATATATATATATATATATATATATATATATATACATATAGATTGATAGACATATAGATATAAAGATAGATAGATAGACAAATAGATAGATAGATAGATAGATAGACATATAGAGATATAAACTAATAGACAAATAGATAAATCGTTTGATAAACATATTGATTGATAGATTGAAAATAGATCGATATACAGATCGATATATTGATAGATACATTGATAGACTAATAGATTATATAAAAAGATTAATAGATGATAGATAGAATAATGATAGAATTAAAGATATATAGATACATATACATATAGATAGAAAGATCGATCAATATACTATTAGATAAATAGAAGGTTAGAGATGTGGATAGACTGATAGATAGATAGATAGATAGAAATATAGAAGGATATAAATATAGATAGTTTTATAAAAAGATAAATAAATAGATAAACAGATAATTATAGAGATAGACTGATAGATAGATTATAGATAGACAATTAGATAGACAAATAGACAAATAGATAGAAAGATAGATAGATAAATATAAAGATAAGTAGATTGATAGACAGATATATAGTCAAAATGATAGACATATAGATATACAGATAGATAGATAGATAAGAATATAGATAGACAAGTAGATAGACAAACAGATAGACAGATAGATAGATAGACAAATAGATATATAGATATATTGATAGACATATATGTAGATAGATAGATAGATAGACAGAAAGATAAATAGAAAGATAGATAAACAGATAGATAGATAGAAAGATAGATAAACAGACAGATAGATAGAAAGATAGATAGACAGACCGATAGACAAATATAAATACAGAAAGATTTATAGATAGGTATAAAGTAAGATAGCCATACATTCAAGTAAGCATGCAGATAGATAGTCAAACATACATATAGATAGATAGCCATATAGATAAAAAATTTGATTGACAAATTCCCAGATAGATTGATAGGCAGATTTATAAAAAGATAGGTAGATAGAAAGAAAGATAGATAGACATATAGATTCACATATTATTAAATAGATATATAGATAGACAGATAGATATATAGACTTATAGATCGACTATTAGATAGACATATAATTTGATTATTAGATATACAAAATGATAAAAAAGTTAGAAAGATAGATTGATAAAAAATAGACACATAGATAGATAAATAGATTGATAGAAATCAAGATAGATAGATAGATAGACATATAGATAGATAGTTAGATTGATTGATAAAATGATGTACAAATTGATAGACAGACAGACAGATAGAAAGATAGAAAGATAGATAGATGATAGATAAACATATAGATAGACTGATAGATAGATAGATAAATAGATAAAATGATAGATATATAGATAGATAGTCATATAGATAGATAGATTTGTAGATAAATATACAGATAGGTGGATAGATAAATAGACAGATTATATAGAAAGATAAATAGATAGAAATGAATAAATATAGATAGATAGATTGATAGTCAGTCAGTCAATCAGACAAGGAGATAGTTAGACAAGCAGGAATATAGATAGATACATTGTTAAATAGTTATATAGATAAATTGATAAATATATAGTTAGTCAGATTGATATATATATATATATAGATATATAGATAGATGGAAATATAGATCAATAGAATATTAGAAAAATAGATAGACAAATAGATAGATAGATATATAGATTGATTGATTAATTGATATATTGGAATATAGATAGATAAATAGATAGAAAGATAATAAGACAGATAGACTGAAATATAGATAGATATATAGATAGACAAACATATAGAAAGAAAAATATAGATAGATAGATAGAATGATTGATTGATTGACTGATATAAAGAATGAGTGATAGATAGATTGATAAATATATTGATAGACATATTTATAGACTAATTGAAAGAGAGATTAATAGGCATATTCATATACATAATAATAAATAGATAGAGAGAAAGATTGATAGACTTATATATAAATAAATTGATAGAAAGTTTTATAGATAGATAGATAGATATATTTATAGACTAATATAAAGATAGATAGATAGACCAATATATAGAAAAATAGATTTACATATTATTAGAGAATTTAAAAGATAGATAAATAGATAGATAGATTAATTTTTTGATTCATAATTAATTAGATAGATTGTCTAATACAAAGGCTGATAGATAGATAGATACTTAATCATAAAGATAAGAGGATAGATAGATCAAAAATATAGACAAATAGTTAGTAAGATAGATAGATTAATAGATAGTAAATTAGACTGATAGATACACAGAAAGATAGACAGATCGATAGATAGATAGATATATTGATAGATCGATAGATAGATAGACAAATATATATATATATATATAATATTAGATAGACAAATAGATAGACAAATAAATAGATAGATAGATAGGCAGACAAATAGAAAGATGAAAAGATAGATAGACAATAATATAGATAAAAATATACACAAGTATATATTTATAAAGATATATAGAATGATAGATAGATAGATAGATTCATTGACAAAAAATAGCTAGATAGATAGATAATTTGAAAGATATATAAATTGATATATAGATAGATAAATAGATAGACAGATTGATACATAGACAGACAGATAGATAGAAAGATAGTTCGATATATAATAGATAGATATATAGACAGAAAGATAGACAGAAAGATAGACAGATATGCATGTAGTAAGGCAAGCATACATTCAGGTAGGCAGGCAGATAGATTGTAAAACAAACATATTGACAGAAAGATAGATATATGGATAGACAAATAAACAAATTGATAGATAGATACATTAATTGAAAGATAGATAGATATACAAATATAAAGACATATAGGTAGACATATAGATAGACTGACATACAGATAGATAGATAGAAAGACAGATAGATAGATTTACAGACAGACATACAGACAGATAGATATATAGATACATAGATAGATAGACCAATAGATAGTAAGATAGATAAATAGATAGACATAGAGGTGGCAACCAGGCCAGCCTGGCCCGGCACTGGAAAATCCCGTGTCGGGCCCGTGTCGTGCCGTGCCTGACCCGGCACGGTTTGGTGCCCGTGGCAAGACACACATGCACGGGTTCGTCTTTGTCCCCCTTGCTTCGCCCCTCCCGCAAAAAAGACCGCGGGTCGGGTCTGATTGGACCCGACCCGCGGTCCCCCGTGCCGACCCAATTCCCCCCCCCCCCCCCAACGGGCAAAAAAAAATTAAAAAAAAATTTAAATTTTAGCTGTTGGATCTCGTCTCCAATGGCTAGGGGGTAGAATCTAACGGCCCTCATAATTCTACCACAAAAAATTTTAAAAAATTCAAAAAATTTACTTTTAAAAAAATATTTTCTTTAATCTATAAATTCCACCCCTCCTCACTATAATATTTATGTTTTTCATAAATATTTTTTCTCTTAAATCTCTTATTTTTTCTCTCAAAAATCTTGCTCCTCTCTCTCGGGACTTGAGATTTCAGCATTCGGCTTGGATTTTAGGGAATCTAAACTTGAGTTTTGAATTTTGAGCTTGATTGTGGTGTACCGTGCACGTGACCGACCTCACTACTTTTACCGGTTAATTTATTTTAAGTTTTTTTTACTCTCTCTCTCTAGTTTCTCTCTCTAGACCAGAAATAAAAAATCTTAAAATCAGTCATCTAGTCTCTAAATAACTATTCTAATTAACAAAAATCCTAAAAAATGACAAATACTAATGAAACATATTTAAATTTAGAAAATGAAAATATTACAAAGAGGTCTAAGGCTACTGAAACTTTGGTTTCTCTAGTCGTCTCAACCCAAACTTCTAAAAAATAAAAAACTAGGAGGACTTCTGTAGTTTGGACTCATTTTAATATAATAAAACAAAAAAATGTTAGGCATGAGGAAGAAGAAATGACATAGTGCAAATATTGTATGAGACTTTTAACATGTAAGAGTTCATTTGGGACTGGGCACCTTAAGAGGCATGCCGAATTATACAACAAAAAACACGATCCATTAGACCCTAGGCAAATCCAACTTGGCACTGCATTTTTTGAGACAGGATCAAGTTCAGTCTCAATGTTTGCTTTCTTCATATATTGCAGCGAGTTGGGTAGGGACGACATGGCCAGACTTATCACATTGATGGGTCTTCCGATCAGATTTTCAGAAGATCCAAGGGTAGTGTGCATCATGCAGACATATTTTCAGCCTACTTATCGTAGGATTCCTAGGTCAACATCTAGGAATAACATACTAAAAATATATAAGTTAGAAAAACAAAAAATAATTAATGAATTTATGGCATATAGTGGAGTGGTGTCCGTGAAGTCCGATATCTGGACAAGTCACGATGAATCATCTTATGCATGTCTCATCAGACACTATGTAGATTCTAACTGGACTATGAATAAAAAAATTTTAGGATTCTCTGAGATTCTTCATCCTCATGATGGCCTGACCATTTTTGAGTATTTGATGAAAATTTTAAGGAATATAAAATTCAAAATAAAATATTTAGTGTCACATTCGATAACACATCTAATAATGGAGTAGCAATTAGCATGTTTGTTAGGAATATTAGAGACGCACCATTAGGAGGGATTTTTCATGTCAGATGCATGTGTCACGTGATTAACCTGATTATTCAAGCGGGTATGAAGGTGCGTTCCCCCACGTTGGGTAATATACGTAATCCACTAAAATATATTCGCACTCCTCGCAGACAATAAGAGTTTGGTAGTCTTTGTTTGTCTGGGAATCTTAAGAAGAAAAATAGTTTTTGAATGTTGAACCTATAAAGATACATTTGTATAGAAATGGTTTTGTGGCAAATTACTTTGTTTGGATATACCATGGTGAGAAGCAAGTCCAACAGAGGTTTTCTAGTTTAGTATGGGTGTCAGTAAGTGAAACTAATCAGAAGTTCTCAAATAATATTAATCAGACTACATACCATAAAATGGTTTTTGATGCAGTGGTTGCTGAATTCTACTCGAATGAGGATACAAATGCTGATTCAAAAAATTTCTATGACATGTTTAAAGCTAGAGACAAACTTGTATATGAGGGAAATTCTAAGCATACTCAACTTTTTCTAGCTGTGAGGATGTTAGAAATAGAGTGCAGACACATGTATTCACAGACATGGTTTGATGATATGTCTAAATTCATTCAAGAATTGTTGCCAAAATATAATCTGATGCCATTGGATTTCTGCAGCATGAAGAAGTTAGTTAGAGACTTAAAATTACCCATACAGGTCATTCATTAATGCGTGAATATTTGTATGATATACTGGGGTAATGACAGTGACCTTAGCAGTTATAAAATATGTGGACATGCTCAGTACAATCAAAATGCAAAATTTTATTGCAACCATTGATAGCGGAGTCGAAAAGTCTTTGGGGTGTTAGTGTTCAAACTTATGATATTTCCAAACGGAAATATTTTCAGATGCGCACTGCCCTCATGTGGACCATAAATGACTTTCCAGGATATTCTATGATGTCTGGATGGAGTACAACTAGTATGTTGACATGCCTGCATTGTCTGGAAGATTTTGATGCTTTTAGATTAATTAAGAGCAGAAAACTATCATGGTTCAACAACTAACGGAAGGTATTGCCCATTAATCATTTATATCGACGTAATACCAAAGAATTCATTAAGAATAGAAAGGTTACTAAATAATTCCTGGGGGTTAGATATGGGGATGATATTCTGCCGGAATTGAATAACAAAGACTTGAGGAAGGGGATAGATTTTGATGCCAAGGCTGTGAATGTAGCTATATCTAATACTTGTGGGTGAAATAAGAGAAGAATTTTCTGGGATTTGCCCTACATGCATGAACACTTGCTTAGGCACAATCTTGATGTTATGCATATCAAGCAAAAAGTGTTTGACAATTTTATCAATACAGTGTTTAATATTCCAGGAAAAACTAAGGACTCTTTCAAGTCAAGAGATGAGTTGCATAAATATTGTTGTCGTCCTCAATTTACAAAGAATCTTGATGTGTCATTTGTTTTAAATAAATTATAGAAGAAGGTTGTGTTGGAGTGGGTAAATAAAACTTAGATTTTTAGTTGGGCATGCTTCTAATCTTGGGAGATGTGTGTATGCGAAAAAACTTAATAAGTTTGGAATGAAGAGTCATGATTGTCATGTATTCATGCAAAGATTATTACCAATTGCACTTCGAGGATTCCTACCTAATAGAATATGGAGCCGATAACTGGGATTTCTTTATTTTTCGAGCAACTAACTTCTTCTTCATTGATTGATTGATGAGGAGTTGAGGCACTACAAGAAAATGTTTATTTAGCTAGGAATCAATCCCTAGCTATATTACGAAGGATTAACTAGGGAATAGCAAGGGATTTTTGAATTTTGATTGAAATGGAAATTTGTGACGGATTAGCGATGGATTAGTGATAAAATATTTTCATAAATTCAGCTCAATAAAAGTAGGAAATTTAGTAATGGATTTACGACGGATTAGCGACAGAATATTTTCATAAATTTTGCTAATGAAAAGTGGGGAATTTAGCAACGGCTAGTGATTGATTAGAGACAGAATATTTTCGTAAATTCTGCTCAAGAAAAGGGAGAATTTAGCAATGGATTAGCAATGGATTAGTGACAGAATATTTTTGTAAATTGAGCTCAAGAAAATTGGTTAATTTAGCAATGAATTTAGCGATGGAATTTTCCTAGCTAATAAAATCCTGAATATAGCGACGGATTTAGTGACGGAATTTCCTTTGCTAATAAAACTCGGAATTTAGCAATGGAACTTCCCTAACTAATTAGATCCGGAACATCGATACATAGAAAGTTATAAAGATAGATAAACATATAGATATATAGAAAGGTAGATAAAGAAATAGATCAACATATAAAAATACAGATAGAAAGAACTATAGAAATACAAATAGACAAATAGATAGCCACATAAATATACTGATAGATAGATGGATAGTTAGAAATATAGATAAATGGATAGAAATATAGATAGATATATATATACAGCTAGATATACAGATATAAAGATGGATTGATAAAGTGATAGATAGTAGGATAGAGAGACGATTAGATAGATGAATAAATAAATGATTAGATTGAAAGATAAATTAATGAATAAATATAAAGATTGATATATACATACATACATAGATAGATATATAGACCGATTAATAGATAGATCAATAAAAAGATAGATAGACAAATTGATAGATAGATGGATATACAAACTGATAAATAAATAGATAGATATATAAATAGATAGATAGATAGACAGACAGAGATATATATATATTTATATATATATAGAAAGGAAAATAGATAAATAGACAGGTAGATAGACAGATAGGTAGACAGATAAATAGGTAGATAAGAGATAAATAAATAAACAAATAGATAGACAGATAGATAGACAAATAGACATACATGTAGATAGATAGATACAGACAGATAGATTGATGGATAGATATTGATTGATAGATGGATAGATAGACACACCGTTGATGAATAGATAATAGATATATAGAAGGATATATAGATGGATAGATTGATGGATAGATAGAAGGATAAATAGATATAAAGTGAAACGGATAGATTTATAGATAGCTCGTCGGATAGATAGATGGATAGATAGATGAATAAATATACAGATAGATCAACAAATAGATAGAAGGATAGAAAGATGGTTGGATAAAAGGATAGATAGATGGATAGATAGATGGATAAATAATGGGTAGATAGACAAAAAGATAAATAAACAGATACATAGATAATTTGATTGATAGATAGATAAATAGAAAGATCAACAGATAGATATATAGATAGATAAATACATAGATAGATAGATAGACGGATATAGACAAATTTATAGAGATATTTATAAACAAATAGATAAACTAATAGATAAGAAGATAGATATATAGTCAGATAGATGAATAGTAGGATATATTGATAGATTGACTAATAGATATATAGTTAGATTGATTGATTGATTGATTGATTGACAGATAGATATATAGATAGATAGATAGATAGACAGAAAGTTAGACAAAAAGATTGACAGATAGATAGACTTAGATATATAGTTATATCCACGATAGATAGATTGATAGATAGATATATAGATAGAAAATAGATAGATAGATAGATAGATAGACAAATATATAGATAAACATATTAATAGATAGATTGACAACTAGCTAGACAGATAGATAAACAAATAGATAGACAAGGAGATTGACAGATAGATTGATAAATTGATCGACAAAAAGATAAATAGATAGATAGACATATAGATAGGCAGATATATAGATAGAAAGATAGACAGATAGTTAGATAACCCTTTTAGATAGACATATAGATGGAGTGACATATTGACAGATATATAGACATATAGATAGATTTTTAGAATGATAGGCAGATAGACAAATAGATAATTAGATAGATAGCCACATAGATAGACACATAGATAGATAGATAGATAGATAGATATACAGATAAATAGATAGATAGATAGACAGACAGCCAGATAGATAAATAGATAGATAGACTGATAGACTGATAAATAGATAGATAGATATACAGATAGAAAAATAGATAGATAGACAGACAGATAGATAGACAGATAGATCGATAAATAGATAGATAGACAGATAGACCGATAAATAGATAGATAGATAGACCAATAGATAGATAGACATATAGATGCATAAATAGACATATGCATATATAGACATATATATAGAGATAGATAGATAGATAAATAGATAGATAGACCGATAGACCGATAAATAGATATATAGATAGACCAATAGATAGACAGACATATAGATGCATAAATAGATATATACATATACTGACATATAGACAAAGAGTTAGATATATAGATTCACTAATAGACAAATAGATAGATAGACATATAGATAGATAGATAGATAGATGAATTGATAGATAAATAGTTAGATAGATAGAAAGATAGATACACATATAGATTGATAGATAATTCTACAAAAGATTGATAGATAAATAGATATATGGACAGATAGATATATAGATAGATAGATAGCTATCAGAATATATAGATAAATAGATATATTGTTAGACATGAAGATGGGCAGATTATAGATAGACAGATGGTCAGATAGATAGACCAGTAGATAGACAGATAGATATACATATTTATAGATAGATTGATATACAGATAGTTAGATAGATTCATAAACTGATATATTGACAAATAGATAGACAAATAGATCAAAAGAAAGACAAAAGATATACAGTTGGATAGACAGATAGTTTGACAGATAAATAGATAGATAGATTGTTAGATAGATATATATAGAGATATATATAGACAATTCAATGGATAGATTGATAGACAGATATATTGACTAATAAAGATATATATATATATATATATATATAGATAAATTGATAAATAGATAGATAAAAAAATAGATAGAGAGATAATTAGATAGATAGATAGACAGATTAATTGATAGATAGATAAATAGACAGACAAATAGTTAGATAAATAATAAACATATAGATAGACATATAGTTTGATATATAGATAAACATATCGATAGACATATAGATAGACAAATAGATAGATAAACATATAGATAGATAAATAGATAGATAGAAAAATAGACATACAAATAGGCCAACATATAGATAGAAAAATAGATAGAAATATATACATATAGATATACAGACATTTACACAAACAGACAGAAAGATAGATAGATATATAGATAGATAGATAGACAGACAGACAGATAGATAGATAAATAGATCTAAAGATAGATATAAAGATAGACAGATAGAAAGATAGATAAATAGGTAGATAGATAGATATATACTTAGATAGATAGATATTAAGAAAGATAGATTAATAGATAGATAGATAATTCGATAGACATATAGATAAATAGATAGACAGAAAGATAAATAGACATATAGATAAATACATAGATAGAAAGATAAATAGACATATCGAAAGACATATAGTTAGTTAAAAAGTTAGAAAAATAGATAGAAATAAAGATAGACATTTTAAAAGATAGATTGATATACATATAGTTAGACATATAGATAAATATATAGATAGATAGATAGATAGATAGACATAAAGATAGTAAAATATATAGACAGACAGAAAGATAGATAGATATTTAGATAGATTGATTCATAGATAAATAGATAGAAAGAAAGATAGATAGATAGTTTGTTAGACAAACAGATTGATTGATTGATTGAAAAATAAATAATCAAATATATATACAGATAGATAGGATAATAGATAAATAGATTGATATATAAATAGATATATAATGAGATATAGAAATAGGAAGATAGATTGATTAATAGACATACAAATAGATAAATAGATAGATGGATTAATAGACATATATATAAATAGACAAATAGAGTGATAGACAGACAAATCGATAGTTAGCTAGATAAATAGACAAATAGACAAATAGACAAATATATAGATAGATAGATATATATAAAGATAAATAGACATATAGAAATATAGAGACATTCACAGATAGATAGATAGATAGATAGACATACAGATAGACAGATGGATAGACAAATAGATTGCAAGATAGGCTGACATATAGATAGACAGATAGATAGCTAGCTAGATAGAAAGAGAGATTGGAAAATAGACAGACAGATAGATAGATAAATAGATATACATATAGATATATCGATTGATTGATTGATAGATTGACATAAATTTAGATAAACATATAGAAAGATAAACATATAGATAAATAGATAGACAGATAAATACAAACATATAGACAGATAGATAGATAGATACATATACGAATAGATAGACATATAGATATAAAGACAAATAGACAAACAAATAAATAGACAGATAGACAAATAGATAGATAGATAGACAGAAAGAAAGACAAATAGATAATCAAATAGACAGTCAAATAATAATAAATATATAAAGACAAATAAAAGGACAGATAGATAGTTAGTTGTATAAACGGATATATATACAGAAAAATTTATTGATAGATAGACAGATAAATAGACTGATCAAAAGATCAATAGATAAACAAATAGATCATCTATAGATAGATAGACTAATTTACGGATATATATATGGATAGATAGATAAATTAATAGATAGATAGACAATTAGATAGATGGTATATAGACAGATAGATATATAGATATATAGAAAAATCAATAGACAAATAGATAGTCAAATAGATAAATATATAGATAGACATATCGATAGACAGATAGATTAGTAGATAGATTGATAGACAAATAGATAGATAGACAAATAGATAGATAGATTGATAGATTGATAGACAGATACATAGATGGATAGATAGATAGAATGACAGATAAATAGATAGAGAGTTAGATAGAGAGCTAGACTAAAAAATAGATAGTTAGTTAGACAAATAGATAGACAAATTGATAAATAGATAATTAGACAGATAGTTAAATAGATAGATAAATAGATAGAAGATCGATCGATAAAATTATATATAGATATATACAAAGATAGATTGATCGATAAAAAGATATATAGATAGATACAAAGACAAAAAGATAGATAGTTAAATAAATAGATAGATAGATGAATAGATAGATAGAATCATAGACATATAGATAAAAAGATAAATAGATAGATAAATAAATAGATAGATATATAGATATATAAATACACATATATATAGATAATTAGATAGATAAATAGATACATAAATTATTAAATAGTTATATATATATATAGATAGATAGATAAGATATATAGACATCCAGACAGAAAAATAGATAGATAGATACTTTGATAGAGAGATAGATAGATATTAGATATTTAGAATAATATATAGACAGATAGATATACAGATAGATATATAAACAAATAGATAGTTAGATATATAGACAAATATAAGTACATGGTTAGATAATAGATAGATAGATAGATAGATAGATAAATAGATAGACAGATAGATATTTAGATAGTTAGAAAAATAATGGATAAATAGATTGATAGATTGATAGACAAATATATAGACAGATAGATAGATAGATAGTTAGTTAGTTAGAAAGACAGATGGATAAGAGATAGGAAGATAAATAGATAAAGAGATAAACACACAGATAGATAGACAGCTTAATAGACATACAGATAGATAGATAGATGATCAGATAAATAGATAGATAAATAGACAAATTGATAGACATACAAATAGATAGACACATGGAGAGACAAGTAGAAATACTGATTAGTAACAAATAGATAGATAAACAGATAGATAGAAAGATAGATAGTCTTATAAAAATACAAAGATATACATAGATAGATAGATAGATATAATGATAAATAAACAGATAAACAGACAAATAGATAGACTCGTAGATAGATAGATAGACAGTTATGTAGATAGACAGATAAATAGATAGAAAAATAGACAGATCAATTAAAATAAAGATAGACATATAGATAGATAGATATTTAGATAGATTGATTGATTCAAAATATTTTTAGGCAGATAGATAGATAGACATATATATAAATATATAGACAGATTGATATACACACATATTGACTGAGAGACAGATAGATCGATAGATAGATATACTAACATATAGACATTAGATATAAAGATAGATTGATAATCAAATAGATAGACAGATAGATATACAGATAGAAAGATAGAAAGAAAGATAGATAGATAGACAAACAAATAGTTAAAAAGAAAGACAAAAAAAGGACAAATAGATAGATAGATAGATAGACAGATATATGTATATATATATAGATAGATTGATGGATAGATAGACAGATAGATAGACTTATCAAAAGAAAGATAGATAGTCGGATAGATAGATAGACCGATACAAGGATAGATAAATGGATAGATTAATAAATTGACAGATAGATAGATGGTTAGATAAATGGATAGATAGAAAGATAAATATATTGATCAATAGACAAATCAATATATAGATAGATAAACAGATAGATAGACATACACTACAAGAAAATGTCAATTTAACTAGGAATATTTTACTAGGGATCCTTCCCTAGCTAAATAGAGAAGGATTATCTAGGGAATAGCAAGTGAATAACAAAGGATTATTGATTTTACTTTGAAATAAATACTAGCGACATATTAGTGATGGATTAGTAATGAAAATGACTGATTGAAAATTGTCTGTCTCTAATATTTTTGTTGATTTCCACAAAAAAACTAGAAAATTAGCCACTAATTTAGCCACAGAATTTCCCTAGCTAATTATATCGAGAAAAATTCCATCTATAATATTTTGATAGATTTCCATGCAATGAAACCCGAAAGAAAACTAGGAATTTAGCGATGGATTTTTCCTAGCTAATTATATCTAAATAAATTTTGACGCTAATATTTTCATTGATTTCTACACAAAGAAAACTGAGAATTTAGCGATTGATTTTTCCTAGCTAATTATATCGAGACAAAATCCATTGCAAAATAATTATCTAAATTTTTTTTTCTATTTTATATTTTATTGCAAGCGATTATTTCTTAAATTTTATTTTTCACAAAATATATTCATTTAGCTAGGGATTTTCCCTAGCTATTTGCACCGTAGATAATTTCCATCTCTAATCTTTAATGATTTAATTTTTTTAAAATTTATTATTTGTTTAAATATTTTATTTAATTTTGGTTATTAAACGTATGTCATGGTCTATGGATGAGTAATCCTTGAAAGACACATTCTCCTCGTAAAATTATAAAAATAGGATATTATTAATAAATAAGTAAAAAAATTACAAAAATACAAAAAAATTCATTAATAAGAACTAAAATAAATATTTTTATGATTATAAAATTTTTAAAAAATTATTTAAAAAACTTTTTAAAATTTTTTAATTAAAAACATAAAAATTTAAATTAAAGTAATATTAAATAATTAATTCTATAATTATATTAATTTTTTAAGATATTTTAAAAAATAAATAAACATACATTAAAATATCTACTAATATAAAGATAAAATAATTCATTTTATGATTAAATTTTTTTGATGAATTGACGAATAAACTAGTAAATATTGATATTATTATATGTATAAAAAAATTTTATTATTATTGGAAACGTTTAAAGAAATAATTACTACAAAATTTGAAAATTTTGAATTATAATAAAAATTTAAATTTTTTCATTAAATTTTAAAGAAAATAAATTGATATTTAATAATAAATAAGTAGATATTTACCCCTACTAAAATTTATAACAATTAAATAATTAAGTAATATTTTTACTTTTAGCTTTTAATATTCACTCTTTATTAAAATAATAAGTATAACTTTTTTTATTTATCTTCTCACTTTAAGTAATTTTTAGAATTTTAAAAATTATAAATGATATAAAATAATATGATATTTTATGCCTTTAAAATTATTTCATATTAACTTCTTAAAAATAAATATGAATTCTTAAAAATGTACAACCATAAAGTATATATATTTATATATTTTTTAACATAAAGAGTATTTATAATTCTTAAGAGAGTGGCTTGAAGACCAATCATCTTTTCATGTGTACCTTGTAATATGGAGTTTATAAATTTTGTAGCCATATTTTTTTTTCTAGTTGGAACGCAAAACATCTATTTTTTGAAATTGTTTATATATTTATTGTTTAATTAATTTGATAATTAAAAATTTCAAAGTGTTTATTTTTCATGTGTACCTTGCTACATGCACAATAACTTGTTGAAAAAAATATATTAAGTAAAAAAAAGATGAAAAATTTTTGTTTTATATTTAATTATAGTTTATTAAATATTTTGATAATTAAAAATTAAAACATTTACGAAATTATAATACTTCTAAAACTATTTCTTATTTTCCAGAGACAACTCTAAGTTTCTAACTAATGCCATCTGTCTCTCATTCTCGACAAGGATAAATCAAAATGAAACCTAACAATGAAAGTGATTTCTTTCAGCCATGAGTTTCTTATTGATTTGAGGTACTCTTTCTACCCTAACACTTCATTGCTTATCTTAATGCAAGAGTATTTGTTTTGATTCTAGTTTTTTTTTCAAATTCCATATTTTTCCTAACTTATGTATATTCTCCCATAAATCTTGGTTTACTAATTCTAGACATGGATGTGTTCATCTATTTTCCTTTTATTTTGCCACTCAGACCAGCTTGTGGTAGTTTGTATTTTTCCATAGATGTGTTAGTAACAATGGTTATTGGTGTTTGTGGTGAGCAGTGTGTATATAACAACATATTTAATATTTACAGAATAAATTATGTAAATATGATAATCCCAAGATTAATAACACATAAATATATTTAAGTGTATTTTACTATATCTATAACTATTAAAATAGTATACATAACTATATATAAATATAACAACATATATTTAATAAACATATACATACATATATATATAAAACTATATATAAATTATTTAATAATATGTATATTAACATACTATATATAAGTGTATTTATCTACATCAATACCAATACATAGCCATATGACTAAATATATATAATTACATGAAAAACTATATATAACTACATCTACAACATGTATATCTACATTTAAAACTATATGGATAACTATGTGTGCAATCACACATGTAACTATAATTATAATTAAAACTTATAAAAACATTTATATATAACTATATGTTTAACTATATATGTCTAATTATTTATAAATATTTGTATAACTATATAAATCTCTTCATAACTATATTTAATTATATTGTAACAATGTAAACTAATTTTATAACTATATTTATCACTATTTATAACTTTTTTTAACTATATTATAGTTAATAACTATATGTATAATTCTATATAACTATATTTCTAACAAAATATACTATTTGTATAATAATATATAACGATATATAATTGCATTTTACTATATGTATAACTATAAAAATGTTATATATAACTATATCTTAACCACATACTTATTTATAACTTTATGTATAATTAAATATGATTATATATAAATCTATTTATTACTGAATATACTATAGGTATAAGAACATTTAACTATAAATAATTGACTTTTACTATATGTATAACTATAAAAACATTAAACATAACTATATTTAAATATATAATTAACATATATTTAATATACAATTTTATATAATAGTATATAAAAATGTATTTAACTATATATATGCCTATACATAACTATATAGATATATATATATAATATGAAAAAATATATATACCTGCATATATAAATATAAGTATAAATATAAGTGTAACTATATGTATAACAACATGTGACTATATTTATAATTACATGTATAACAACATGCAACATTATGTTTAAGTATATGTGTACAACTATATATAAATATTTGTATAAATATATAAAGCTCTATATAATTAAATATAACTATACTTGTAACTATGTATACATATATGTAAATCTATATATTTTTTTATAACTTTGCATAGATTTATGTATAACTACATATAACTACTTGTATGAACATATATATATATATATATAACTATATGTTTAAATATGTATAACTATTTTTAACTACATATGCTTAACCTATAATAACATATAAATATAAATAATTATATCTTACTATATGTTTAACTATAAAAACTTTATACATAACTTTATTTAAATATATAATTTTCAACATATATTTAATATACATTTTTATATATTATTATATAAACATGCATTTTACTATATCTATACTTATACATAACTATATGTATAAATATATAAAATTATATACAAAAATATATATACCTACATGTATAAATATAAGTTTAACTATATGTGTAACTATATGTATAATCACATGAAACTATATTTATAATTACATGTATAACATCATACAATATTATGTTTGACTATATGTGTATAACTATATATAAATATTTGTATAACTATATAAAACTTTATATAAATAAATATAACTATATTTTTAACTATGTATACATATATGTAAATCTATATATCTATTTATCACTTTGTATACATTTATGTAACTACATATAACTACTTGTATGAATATATATATATATATATATATATATATATATATATATAATTATATGTTTAAATATATATAATTATTTATAACTACATATACTATATGTATAATAACATATAACTATACCATATATGTCATACTATAATGGGCCATTCCGGCACAACACGACCCTTTTGATGCCTCTGTGATTGACATTACTCATCAATAACAATTTTAGTGGTTAATGGATCACAGGAGTTACGTTTATAGATTCTATTGCCTGCTTGCTATTAATGTCTATTTTGAATTTTTTTCATCCTACTTGCGTGTTTGCTAAGTGGTTGGTGGCATGGGGTGTGGTTGATTTTGAATTCTCCTCCACTTGTTAATGATACCAACCCATACAATGTGTTCCGGCCTCGAGAGAAACCCCACCGGCTCCATACAAGACATGTATGGTGGTCTAGTAGTCTTTTATGATGCAATTATAAGTTTTACAAGTAACTTTCATAGTCTTGTAAGCTACATCTCATGATGTGTTCAGATGCAATGGAGGAAAATTAATTTGCAGTCATTTGAAAATTTTTTTTTGTTAAGTAAGAAATTTATCTTATTGATCAACTCTTTCTATTCAGATTAGGAATGTAGTGTTGAGATTAATAAGTTATCAAAAAAGATTTTTTTTTCTTTTGTAGTTTGCATCTCTTAGAAGATATTAATAAGTTACACATTCATCTTTTCAAACACTTATCTATTACAACCATCATATTTATATTTTTTCTTATAAAAAGTAAACATTATGAATCATAAATTGAGTAATTAATTATTTTTTTAATATTATTTATTTTTTTAATCTAACATTTATTTTTCTATTATACTTTATTAGGTCAATTGTTTTAATTTTTTAGTTAATATTTTTTAAAAAAATTGTCTTTCTTTTTAATTATAAATCATAAATTTCGAAAATAATTATATTTTGAAAAATTTATTTTTTCAATTTAAAATCAAAGTTACAAATTAAATATTTTATTTTAAATCTTTTATTTTTAAATTTTTTACTTTTAAACATTTGCTATCTATCTAATTTTCAATTTAAATTTTTTCTAGTTTCAATTATTAAGAAAATATTATTTATATATAGCATATATCAAAGTATATATTTTCATAGTTGTCTTGTCAGATCATTTATAACCATGACAAGAAAATATCAACTTAACATTGAATATTAATGTAATTTATAGATGTAACAAATTTACTTTACATCCCACATATAAAAAATATTTGTTATACTTTAATATATATATCTATATTGATATCAACATTATGTGAAAATATTTTTTTTTCTTTTTTGTAAACACCAAACCAACTCTCAAAAAAAATATATTGTGAATATTTTCTAAATTGATAAATACTCTATAAAAATAATTTTATTTTTATAATTTTTCAAGACTTATTTAATCAAGTGTAAATAAGTATTATTTTGGTTTTGCATAGAGTAGAGAGAGAGAGCGTTGAGAATCTTTAAAAAAAAGAAAAATAATTTTAATAAAAATGAAATATAGTATTTTGGATTTATAAAATCTCATGTATATGGTTTGGGGAAGCTAACAAGTCGTGTATTCCCAAACAATAAAAATCAAATAAAAAAATTAAACTAAAAATTGAACACCTTTCTAAAGTTAATGCATGCATATCACATATTTCTAACTTGGAAGAGTGGACAAAAAATTATGGTCCTCTAATAGCCTGCATGAAGATGTTCTTACTCAGCTTACTGATAGGTATGTAGGTTGTAGTGATCAAAATATCCTGAATTTTATTTTGAATGAAATGATTATTAATCTTAATATGCTTTGTCCGATCATAGAACATTGAGTTGGCTGCAATATGTTTGGCTATCTGGCCATCATAGTGAAATATTGTCAATCACTAGACTAGAAGATAAAGCTTATTCAAAGAGTATTTGATCCATGGAAATTTATAAGATGCTGATGTCATATCTTTGTAATTTTTTAATATACTACATCTCGAAATAATTATTTATCTTTTATTTTTACAGAAGATAAAGTTATTTACAAAAAAATAAAAAAAAAACATATGCCAATTTTTTGCTTTGTGATCGTAGAAGTCCAACTAGAATATGAATATGTATCTATCCAATAATGTACATAATCTTTAATTATAATTACATTTCTTGTATTTTTTTTTTCATATACCTCAGATTTTTAAGTATTGTATTCATATGAATATGTTTATGTAAATTTAAAAAATAACTAAATATACTGACATCATAGGTAATATCAGACATAATTATTATTAGAAAATTTAGTTTTTTTATGATTATTCTATATGTAGTTGAGTCAATTGAGAGACCAACTTATCTAGATAAGTCTATATTTATATAAAGTAGTAAGCCAATGATGTACATCATGATATATCTTATCAGATAAAATATATAAAATTTATTTTTTCTTTGAAAGAGTTGTCATACTTCTTAACACTAAAAAAACCTCAAATATTTTAAATAATATCTAAAACTTGGTTTGTAGAGTTTAGTTTAGATATATCAAACTGATTATCTCATGTAATTAGATCATTATCATCGAATAGAATTAGTTTCACATTCTAACATCTTGATCAACTTAAAAAAATAGATAAATTTGTCAAATTTTTATGACAAAATATTGTAAATATTAAGTAAAATTATTAAATCATGTCTTGGGAGACTTCTTGAGGTTATAAATTACCTTTCATTTTTTGTATATCATATATGTGCTCTCTGCTTCTAGGAACAATGAATTCTAATGACTACTATATAAGTATTTTTTATATAAATTATTATAAAATAATGTATTCTTTATATCGAACTAATATATATTTTTTATATGTGATGATAAATAGAAAGTAATAACCAATTAGTGGTCATGTTAATCATATGAAATAATGTGTTCAAAAAATCAATATCATAAGGCTATGTAATATAATTCATTACCAATCTAGTCTTGTTGATAGATCTTTTTCTTGGTTTCCTCTTTATTATATATATTTGTCTATAAGAGCAACTCCAATGGGAGTTGCTATAAGGGGTGCCATCTCCATAACCGCTAAAATGGCACCCAGACAATAAAATAAGATTACTCCAATGGAGTTGGTATAAGAGGTGGCAAAATGTCATCAAATGTCTTGGGGTGCCATATTTGGCAATCTTGGACAGAGAATAGAGAGGATGTAAAATAACAGTTATGGCTATTGTGCATCTCAAAGGATCTTTCTCATAGGTTGAAAAAAAAACTTTAATTAAAAAAATATTTAATTATTACAATAGCACCTTATGTTAGCACCTACCATTCGAGTAAAAATCTGTTTAGGCGTGCCAAAAACACTGTTCAAGTTTGCAAAATAATATTTGGCACCCCTTTTTTGGCATCTCACATTGGAGTTGCTCTAATGTAATTGGAATGTCCAACTCATTATTCTAAATTGGATCAACTGATATGATAGAAAACTCATTTAAAATAGATTGTGAATGTATCCATTTAGTATTTACATCTTCGGATTGGGATCATCAAGTCATGTAATGCTTATTATTATCTCTCTCTTTTGGTGAGATTTAAATGTCATGTACAATGGATCATGATTACTTTAGAAGTTCTTATTTTGTATGTATATATTAGAGATCATTGTCTTGATATGATGACAAGTATCTTTGTCAAAGGATAATAAGTATTGGTTTTGAGATTTGTTAGATAGAGCATTTATTGATTTTTGAAGGATAATTATTGAGTTTTCAATATCTCATAAATATTGCACTAAGTGATAGTCTTGTATACTAGGTACAGCCTCAAATGAAATTAAAATTTAAAAAACTAAGAGATAATTTATTGACTATCTCATGTTCATACAACATGATAATATAATGTAGTTAAGTGAAAGAAACATTTGGTTGGGTTATATATTTAGGAGAGAGACAAACATTCTAAAATTACATGATTAATTGGACTCATTAATTTTTTTAAAATTGTATTATAATTTTTTATGCCATCATGTTTTTAAGACAAATGATTGTTGGAATATTAAATACGCACACATCAAATTTCAATAAAATATTTTGTTCGAAAATAATAAATCAAAATGACATCACCATGTTTTCCAAAAAAGTTTTGGAAGATTATAGCATGTTATTTTTATATCATTTTTTAATTAAAGTTTGCTTATTATATTAAATTTTTTTGGAGGAATAATGATTTTGGGTATTCCTCTCAAGATGTTAATTATTGAATACTACTTTTTTTGTAGATCTTAATTTTAGGAGTGAAAATGATATTAAGTATTTTTCATTTAAGCATTTTTTTTAATTTTCAGGATTATAAAATAATTTATAAAACATCTAGTATTAATATTCTTTTAGAATTTAAAATTAGTTAGAGAATAAACAAATATCTAATTGTAATATTTTAATAATTTAGTACTCCTAGATATTTTAAGAGTATGAGAATGATGTGCTTTCATTAATATTCTCTCTCTAGGTTAGTTTGGGTAGGTCCATTTTTCTCTTGATTTAAAGTGATATTCAAACTCAAGACCTCACTAATTAATTTTTTAGTCTGTGTCTTCCATCTAGTTTTGAGTATGCTTTTTTAATGACGATGCAATTTCAAACATTCATATGTTAACATTTAATAATTTATTTTAGCTTAATCTTTACTGTGTGTGTGTGTGTGTGTGCCCATGAATGTATGTATTGAACTTTGATCCTGTAAAATCCAATTGTAAATTTCTTGTGCCTTGTGTTTCTAGTTTCAACACAATTTCTAACAAACAAAGATGATTTTTGCAGCCCTGGTTAAGGTGTTTGTTCTTTTTAGTTATGCTTATGACCGAATATCTAGATGTTTGATGTTCATGCTACATAATGGATGTTTACACTCTACTTTATGTAAATACTTGTAGAGTGAAGAGAAAACGAATGAGGTCATATATGTGTATGTATGTATCCATGTATGTATGTATCCATGTATGTATGTATGTATTGAACTTTCATCCTGTAAAATCTAGTTACAAATTTTTTGTGCCTTGTGTTTGCAGGTTCGACGTAATTTTGAACAAATAAAGATGATTTTTGTGGCCCTAGTTAAGGTGTTTGTTCCTTTTTTTTATGCTTATCATAGAATATCTAGATGTTTGATGTTCATGCTTCATAATGGATATTTACACTCTACTTTATATAAATACTTGTAGAGGGAAGTGAAAAAGAATGAGGTCATATATGTATGTATGTATCCATGTATATCTGTATCCATGTATGCATGCATGTATGTATTGAACTTTCATCCTGTAAAATTTAGTTGCAAATTTCTTGTTCCTTGTGTTTGCAGGTTTGATGCAATTTTGAACAAACAAATATGATTGCATCCCTGGTTATGGTGTTTGTTTCTTTTTTATAATACTTATGACCGAATATCTAGCTGTTTGATGTTCATGCTCCATAAAGGATGTTTACTCTCTACTTTATGTTAATACTTGTACATATATACTAGTATATATGTATACTACATATATACTGTAGTATATATGTACATATACTGAGTATATATGTACATATACATATATAATTGTATATATGTACAAGTATTTATTTGTACACATATACAAGTATATTTGTACATATATACTAGTATACATGTACATATACATATATACTAGTATATGTGTACAAATATTTATATGTACATATATACTCAGTATATGTACATATACACTACAATATATATGCACATATATATCTTTATATATGTACAGATATACTAGTATATATGTACATATATATTGCAATATTATATGTAACTAGTGAAATGCTAGCATATATGTGTATATATACTGAAGCATTATATATTTATCAAAATAAAACATTATTTATTTATTTATTTTGATTTGATTGACTAGTTTAATTTTCATACAGATATGGTACCATAATATTTTCCAAAAGAAGCTTGTAGAAAAGAATGAATTTTTCACTAGACATCATGTGCTGCGACTAGGATAGCTTTGTCGTAGTAAAAAGATGGTGACCAGAGGAACTGGGGGAGAGAAATCAATGTTAATTTTATGGACAAATTATACTTTATGCAATGTCATTAGATATATTGAAGAAGAAGATCTAGTAAAATTTTGTTATGTTTTAAATATGTAAAACAAGGGTTGCCTAGATTACAATTATTCAATATTATTATGCAAAAAAATATTTTCATAATCCTGTGTTGCACATGAGCATGATGGAGTGCTCCATTTTTCTATGTTCAAGTTTTTTATTGATTTATTGATGGTTATTATTGCTGATGATCAGTCTTCATTTCATCTGCTAGTTTTTTTGTTAGCTTGTTAGCTTAGTCATGGCAAGGCAAAGCAACACCCATATAAGCCTTGGGACAGGAAGAGAGTTCTGGTTGCAGGGAGGCAAGATGAGAACTTTGGTGTGCCAATCATGGCTCATGGCTTGTCTTCCAAGTTGTTCTCTAACAGTTTTCCGAGATATTTTCCTAAATTTAAATACTTTTCGCATTTCTTATTTATGTTGATAGTGAATTTTTGTGCCATCTTTGTGAAGTATAATTGGAATAATACCAATTTGTTGTAGTTTTGTGTCATCTAAGAATATGTGATTATATATATGTACGTATAATACTATAGTATATACGTACATATATACAGATATAAATGTACGTATATACCAAGTATATATGTATGTATATACTGAGAATTTATGTACATATAATACTGGAGTATATACGTAGATATAAACTAAGTATCTCTACTTATATACTATAGTATATGTACATATATATTCAGTATATATGTGCATATATACTACGTATATGCTCATATAATACTATAGTATATATGTATACATATACTTAGTTTAAATGTACATATAATATTGCAGTATATATGTACATATACTATAGGAATATATGTAGCTAGTGAAATATTAATATATATGTATATATACATTATAGTATATATGTAGATATTTACTATAGTATTATATATATATATTTAAACATAACTTTTTTTATTGATTTATTTGATTTCATTGACATGTTTAAATTTCAATCAGATATGGTACCACAATAATTTCCAAATGAAGCTTGTAGAAGTGAAGAAATTTTTTACTAGAAACGATGCACCATGACTAGGACAGCTTTGTTGCAGTAGAAAGATGGTGACCGGAGGGGCTGGGGGAAAGAAAACAATGTAAATTTTAGTGATAAATTATATATTATGCATTGTCGTTAGATACATTGATGAAAAAGATGTAATTAATAAAATTTTATGTTTTTGTTTTTACTATGAAAAATATTGTATCATAATAATTATTAACTGATTTTAATTTTTGCAAATTATAAATTATCATTTATAGTTTCTATTTTTATTCAATTTAATATAAAATATAAATTATTTAATTAATTTTTTTTGAAAAAAATAAAATAGTGAAATTAGTTTTGGAATAAAAATAGCTAGGGATTTTCTCATGCTAATTTAGCTAGTTAATTTTTGGAAGCTTAAAATTAAGGTAAAAATTAGTTAGGGAAATTATTATTTTAGCTAGTGAATTTTTCGTAGCTAATATTTTTTAGCTAGGGAATATTTCTCTCATTAATCTATAGTGACGAGGACTTTAGCTTGGTAAAGGTTCCAATATTAATCTATCATTAGTTCTAGTTTTATAATGGAAATAACTCATTTAGCTAAGAAATTTTTCCTAGCTATTTGGGATTTTTCTCGCGGTAATATAGATAGATAGATTGATAGACAAACAAATAGGTAGACAAATTGATAGACATATAGATAGAAAGAAAGGCAGATAGATAGATTGATAGATAGACATATTGATAGACAAATAAATAGATAGATCAATAGACAGATAGATAGATAGATAGATAGATAGAAATATAAATAGACATATAGTTAGACAAATAGATAGACAAATTTATAGATAGATCATTAGACACATACTTAGACTGATAGATAAACAGATAGATAGATAGATAGATATACACATATTTAGATAGATAGAAAGATAGATATATAGATAAATAGATAGATAGACAAATAGATAGACAAATAGATAGACCACTATAGACATAAATAATTAGAAAGATAAATAGATAGACATATAGATAGATACACTTATATATAGATAGATAAACAAATAGATTGAGAGATTATTAGACATATTTATATAGATAGATAGATAGATAAAAAGATATATGGATATATATATATATATATACACACATACAGATAAAGAGATAGATAGATAGATTGATTGATTGAATAATAGATAGATAGATAAACAAATATATAGAAAGATAGATAGAAAAATATATAGATAGTTAGATAGATAGATATACAGATATAAATAAAGATAGATACATATATTGACAAATAGATGGACATATAAATAGATAAATACATAAATAGACAAATAGATAAATAGATAGATAGACAGATCGACAGATTGATAGATAAGTAGAAAGAAAGATAGATAGATATGTAGTTAGACAGATAGATAGAAAAAATAGATGATAAATAGAGAGACAAATAGATAGATAGATAGATAGACAAATAGATAAGCACTACAAGAAAAAATCCCAAATATCTAAGAAAATTTTCTAGCTATATAGCTTTTTTTCATCACTAAAATAAATATTGACTGATTAACAATAGATGTTTACCAAGCTTAAGTGCTCGTCACAAAATATTAACTAGGAGAAAAAATTCTCTATCAAATTTTTTAAATGACATAAATTCTCTAGCTATTTTTATTCCAAATCTATTTCACAATTTTATTTTTTTACATTAAATTTGATTACATATTATTAATATTTTATATTAAACTAAATTGAAACTTATGCTATAAACCAGTTTTTTATAATTAACAAAAACCTAAAACAATTCAGAAATAATTATGATACAAAAGTTACATGGGTAAAACAAAAACATAACATAGGTATATAATCATTTAAAAACTAAATCATCATCTTCTCATAGCTTGTTAATTTGTGCATGGCTCTCCTGCGTGGTTTCTATACTAGAGCTTAGTGTGCTATATTCATCAAGGCCATTAACTGTGACTCCATATAGGTCATTGCTATTGCATTGCATTCTTTATTTCTTTCATCTCATTATCACTCTTTCATTTCCTGCAATTGCTCAATTCAACTTAAATGATACGAGGTGTTGGCAATTTATTAATTTTGCAAATTATAGATATGCCCATCAATTATATAGTATTTTACCAATATGCATGATGAATAGTGACTCAGAGAATTATGGAGTTTGCAGCACATATATAGCATTCACCAATCTTTGTGCATAATTTCATCATTAAAAAAATATGACACAAACAATAATATTGACCCTATTTGATATGTCTTTTC